>CAUYOR010069866.1:0-11675 GCA_963573925.1 Callimico goeldii | reverse complement strand
TTTCTCATGCCGTCCACCAGTCCCTTTCAGGGTTAAAAAATTTAGCAATTAAATTTTAAGCAATTGGTATCTTTTTTTTTTTTTTTTTTTTTTTTTTTTGAAGAACATGAATAGGACGAATCCTGTTTAGCAGACACTCAACACTCTCATACTACAGAAAGGAAGCTAAGGCTCAGAAACGCCAAAGGATTTGCTCCTACAGTGCCTGACATTAGGATCACCTGGGTCTCTTTTACAAATGCCAAAGCTCAGGCTACACCCAGACCTATTGAATCAGAATCTCTGGGGTAGAAAACAGGCAGCAGGAGTTTTCAAAGCTCCCCACACCCAGGTGATTCCAACATTTGGGAACCACTGACTGATGTTCTCCTAATGAGTAGGTAAGATGGCAGGGACCCAAGTCTTTCAACTTGCAGGCCGGTGAAGAAAAGCGATTTCAGTTGTTTGCAACAGTTGAAGATTTTTGTCACTTCCACACACGAGCTACATTAGCATGTTAAGTAACCCCCTTTTTTACCTAAAGCAATGTATTAAAAGAACACTGTTACTCTCAGAAATGGAAAAACTATCTCTTGTCACAAAACAAAAATCAACCGTTAAAGACATACACTAAAACCCAAAAGTCAAAATGAAAATGTACATCCATGTTTGAAATAAAGTTATCTCACTTTCGAATTGGAGGGAACCACTGCAAAGAAAGGTACCTTCTCTGCTCTGGAGGAGGCTAAAAGAAATGTGGCAAAAACACACTTTGGGGCAGAGAGTATCTGTGTTCACTCCGCACCTCTCCGTGTGTGTGCACCATTTTCTCTCTCTGTCGTTCTGTCTGTCTCCAGTCTTACTACTAAGCTGGGGGGAACTCCCATCAGCATCCCCTGTGTTGTAAGACCTGAGCCCAGGACTGCGGGTCCTGGCCAAATTGTAATTGTGACAGCATCCTGCCCAGGACTTACTGGACAGCTGGAACACTGTCACTCATTACTAAGAGCAACAGACGGACGTTCTGTTGGCCTTGTCCTGGCCCTTTCCTGATAGGCTGACCCACACATTGGGGTGGAACCGTGGCACCACCAGCTATTTGTGCCCCCGACTTGTGACTGCAGCCCAACCCCATGACCCCATTTCCGTTTCCTGAAGGTGAGTGTCATCATGCTGTTTGCTCAGAACACAGCTGCTTGGCAAGGACAGGCAGGCGATGCAGAGTCCAGGCCCCGACTGCACTGGGCAGTGTCCTCCTCAACACCACAGACCCACTGGTGGCTGACTGGGGCTGTCTTCACTGACAAAAAAAAAGGGGGAGTTTGTTAGCAATTGCTCCTGAAAACATCATTTGTGTTTGTTTTTAAAATATCTGGGAATACTTCTTTTGAACAACCATTTGAAAGAAAGCTGGTTATCCAATTTTTTCCCAATCACATAGAATCATCGCCTTTACACCTTTAAGAGAAAGAACTTTCTAAAACTGATTATCACATTAGTATGTGGCCAATTTAGATATTTAAGTAAAAGAAGAAAGGCAATAAGAAGAAAATTGAAAGCACTTGTAGTCCCACCGCCTATAGAAGGCCACTATTAACCAGATGTGATCGATCTTCTCTTTATTGCGTACTTTGTGCATTTTTATACTAATTGAGTTCATACAAAACATACTACTTGTATCGTTTGTCTAACATAGCAATATACTTCTATCACCTATCATTCAATGTTCCTGTATGGGATCGTTTGTAAGGAATGTACAATATTGTTTACAAATGACTAAGATGAAGAGAGTGAAAGAATTAATGTACTGAGGACCCTAAACGATGGATATTATAATGCCCATTTTAAAGATGGGAAAATGAAGGTAAATGAGCAGCCAGTTAACTGTGGAAGAGATGCCCACCAGGTCTGCATGGTTTCAGGCCTAAACTCCTCCTCCAATATCCATGTTTCCTCTGCATGCCTTGTCTTAAGACTCACCTTGGATATCTGCATTTTCAACATGTAATACATTTTATTATAAACTTAACTCCAATTAAGAATCTATGAAGAGCTACCCGAGGTCAGATCATGATTCAGAAGAACCAAGTTAACAAGATTTTGCCTCTGATGGAAGGCAGACATGATCAGATACGGGTTCTCACAACCTTACATGTCAAGAGGAAAGAACTCCAGACTAGATGTCAGGAGATCTGGGCTGTATTCTCACCTCCTCCAGTCACCAGCTAGACAGCATGGCCACATCACTCAATTTATCTGAGCCTCAGTTTTCCAAACTATACATTGGGATAACATAACCTTCCCTGTCAGGCTGAATAGATTCTAAACAGCAAAGGAAATAATGAAGCAATATACAAACATGAGAGACCTTTATGAATCCTACTGGTGAATCCATCACTGGTGAATTTTTCCAGCCCTCAAAAACACATCGAAGAATTGTAAACAGAGAAGGAAACTATAAGCCCAACTAATTTTAGAGAGAGAAAGACTGACTTTCTGAGAAGTTAGGCAGCTTGCCCAAAGATTCCGAGTGAGTTAGGAGCCCAGCTAACACTAGAAGCTAGTGTCTGGGTTCACATAGCAATATTCCTTTTATAAGACCACCTTTACAGTGATAAATGTCCCAGACACACTCATATAAATACGTTGACAGCAATTCAGTTTAGTTCCGTTTATTTCAGTTGAGTAAAGATAAGCTGAGCGTTTGTTTGCCATGTACAGTGACCTCTTCAGTCAAGGAATTCCAGCTCTTGTTTTTGTCTTAACTTCTTTCAACTTGGAGGGTTTCTTTGCGTGTTCTTTACCTAAGACCTGCCTGAAAAGAGTAGAGAAAAACATAAAGAAACTTGGAGCCTGAACGTTCCACATGCTGCAAGTTCTCACACCCAATTCCAGATACAGCACTCCCCTGAATGTGACCTGAAGTGGTTTGATCACATCCTAGGAATTTGGAGAGTTTCCAAGGCAGGGAAAATTAGTTACAGAGTCACAGAGTGGTGCAGCCTGTCACATGAAAGTCACTTCCAGCTTGGAACGGATTACACATTCCTGCCTTCTGAGTGGTGTTTCATATGGCTGATATCTGGCCTGTCTGTGGACAGTCCCTGAAGTAGCAGAAGGAAGCCAGCGGGTAGGGGCATTCCAGCACCCTGCCCAAGACCTACAGTCACAGAAAAGGAGAATTTCCTGATGCTCCTCCAAGCCTTGCCTCAACTTAATGGTGTTTGAGCAAAAACATCAAGTTTCAATTTACCTTCATTTTGAAATGCTGAAAGCATTTGTCGTTAAATAGCACGAAGACTCTCCTGCCCCAACTCAGAGTTTTGTCAAACTGTTGACATGGCATACACAAGGATAACGGGGTTTCCTACACATATATCAGAACTTCTAAATGTTTCTTATATGCCAAGTACCATTGTATGCCATGCCTGGACTCATCTAACCCTTACGGACAACCTCAGGAGAGAGGTGCTCTTATCACTATCACAGCCAAGGAACCTGGGACTCAGGATGGGTAAGTAACTTGTACAAGGTCAAAAATTGGCAAATGACAATGAACAAACTTAACACAGGTCTGCCTGACTCCAAATCCCAGGTCTACACTGGTTGAATACATGTGAGGCAGAGGCCAGGCACGGTGGCTCACACCTGTAATCCCAGCACTTTGGGAGGCCAAGGTGGGTGGATCACCTGAGGTCAGGAGTTCGAGACCAGCCTGGCCAGCATCATGAAACCCCATCTCTACTAAAAATACAAAAATTAGCCGAGCATGGCGGCACATGCCTGTAATCCCAGCTACTTGTGAGGCTAAGCCAGGAGAATCACTTGAACCCAGGAGGTGGAAGTTGCAGTGACCTGAGATCGTGCCGTTGCACTCCAGCCTGGGCAACAAGAGAGAACCCCCAACTCAGTTAATATATATATATGTATATATGAGGCAGAATGACCTTCAAATAATACACACGGGTTTAAGAGTCTGGCCTCTGTTTTGTCGTATCTCCAAGTCACCTATTGTATTCCCTGTTGTATTCCCTGTTGTATCTCCAAGTCACCTATTGCTGGGTTCCACAGCTTTAACAGTTTGAAAAGCCTTCCTCATGTCAAAATGTTTCATCAGGCTTTGTTCCCGCCCTCTGCAACCCACAGTCCTCTTCCTTCCCAAACTCCTCTGAGAAGTCTGTCTCAGCCCCCATTCCCATGAAACACATCTGCTGACATCACAAAGGGATTCTTGTCTAACTTCCCTCTCTATTTGAAGTTAAAGCAAAATGTTTCTTGTTCTAATCCAAGTAAAAGAGCGTGATTGTCCTCTATTTCATGTTATTCTCACAGTTACAATATGTGCTTACATCTGCTGGTGCAAAATATGTCTAATTTTTTTTCTAAAACCCTAGGGCTAGGAGGAGCTTGGAAATTCTATCTTTTACTTCCCTTTGCCTTCAGACAGGACCCCTGTAAGTCAACAAAGCAGGAAAACACCCTGCAAAATCCATCAGTAGCCGCACTTTATATACTAGGAAATCGAGGCAGGGTGGCAATCTGAAGTCCCTCAAGCAGACTGTGGCTAGAGCAAGAAGGGAGGCATGGACCTGGGTCTCTCAGAGGAAGTCCTGTCTTCCCATACAGCCTTTTTCTATAGCATCTATGTACTAACGATAAGGTATCAACCCTGTAAAGGTCCATGGACATATGAGAACATTGTCTTCTTATAGGCATTGAATAATTCCATTTATCTGACATTTCCTGCACTATCCTAAAAATACAGTTTTTTAATTTAATTTTAAATTAAAAAAAATTAATTTACCACCCCCTAGAAGTGCTGGTCAAGGTCTCAGAATCAAGAACCAACTCTATACCAGACAGGCATTGAGCACCCTCTGTAGGTCAAGCAGAGTCTTGCAAGCTGGCCGCAATGACAGTCCTGTGTCTGCCTGTTCCACACACTCCCTGGACGTTTGTGTGACAGGCTCTGTAGAAGTCAAGCATAAAGCAGGCCTGAGGGTGAGTCCCAGCCTAGCTCTGCCACTCACCAGTGGTGTGGCCATGGGCAAGTTACCTCCATGGATTGGACCTGGGCTTTCTCATCTTTCAGTTGGTGTTAATAACAAATTGTGGTGGGTTAAATGCTGTCCCCCACCCCAATAGATATGTCCGCATCCTAATCCTTAGGCCCTGTGAATGTGACCATATTTGATAAAAGGGTCTTGGCAGATGTAATTATGAAAAGGTTCTTGAGATGAGATCATCCCGTATTATCCATGTGGTCTCTAAATCCAGTGACAAGTGTCCTTACCACACCAGAACGAGACACCACAAGAAGGAAAATCCATGCAAAAAAAGATGAAGGCAGAGGCAAGAATAATACAGCCACAAGCCACGGAATTTCTGGACCCTCCATGAGCTGAAAGAGGCTAAGACAAAGACCCTTCTAGAACCGTCAGACTGTGACCCTGCCAGCACCTTGAGTTTGTACTCTGGCCTCCAGGACTCTAGGCAAATAAATTTATGGGGGACTTCTTAAGCCACTAAGCGGGTGGTCATTTGTTAAAACAGCCCTAGAAACTAGGATCCAACTGTTTCGTGGCATGGTAAGCATGGAACCTCTTCCAGGGTAAGTGCTTCATCATATTATTGGTGTTACTCTGGCCCTTACCATGCTCCAAGTTAACTTAAGTCCATTTTCATTCTGCCCATGCCTCCTGGAGACCACCCGCCCACCCAAAGCTCCGGAATCAGCGTTTTAATATTTTGATTTAGGCCTGTTTATTTGTTAGGAGGAGAGGATGCACATACCATTTCCTATTTTTCAAAATAATAGCCCCAAATTTTGATTCAAGTGAAGCTTTGGATGGACCCTTAAAGGTGTATTTTTTTTTTTAATTAACAGCCCATTCTGATACAAAACTGGGACCAATATCCAACCAATGCACACTAACCAGCATTCTCTCTGATTTGTCTGGGATTGGGTCCTTTGGTGAAATATTTGGCCTCTCTCTGCACACCAGCACTGCTCTCCCATTAACCACTGAAATGGGGAAAATCAGCCAAGCAGAGCACGCACTGGGAACAAATCTAGTCCAGAGGGCTTAAACTGTGTTGGGGAAGCCAGGTCAGCATGGACGTGCCCCAGGGAACAGAACATGCATGGTAGCAGGGGACGACAGAAAGGACCTGGGCACAGGCCCCTGGTGGCCCAAACTCCTCCATACAGAACTGCTCTTTTTATCTGTTGTATAAACTAGGAATATGCATACAATCGGTTTGGGAAAAAAAAAAAAGAATAAAGCATTCTGATTATTTAAAAAATAATTTAACAATCACTGATAGGGCATACTTGTTTTCTAGGCAGGAAATGCGTTCCAAAGAGACTAAGTGACATGCCCAGGATCATCACACGTGAGGCACTGACAGCCAAGACCAGAATCTTGAACTCTGGGTCTTTATCCAGGGCCCACCAGCCCCACTGCTGAGGCCCCGGACGCCAGTGCCTCTCTCTAGGTACATTAGCCCCCACATCCCTCAGAAGGTCCATGCCTGGCAGGGAAGAGAATGCCTGGGCAATGCTGTCAGTCTCTCCTTTGGAAATGGCCTTGGTCTTGGTCTGCACCAAGGCAGCCCAATTTCTAGGCCATTGCTGCCAGAGGTAGTGTCATTGCTTGGGAAATCTTCCTGCTGATGAGAACTTCCTCTCCACTGTACCTTTTCCCCTCCTTAGAGCCAACATCCAGACCTTATCTCAGATGAGGAAATGTTTAGGGCACAGGACCGTTGAGATATTTCTCAGAACACAAATTACAAGGCACATGTTTTCACAGAGATGAAAATGAAGAGAAGACACACAGTGATCACCATGCTGGTTCTGAGAACAAGCCCTTATCTGCTCTGACCCAGCTCTGGACTCACGGACTGTCAGCCTCACAACTGCTCAGTGAGGCAGCTAGGAAAAGTCCAAAGCTTTAGGTGGGGGAGTCCATCACCTAAAGGCAAAGGTCCAAAAACATAAACACTTAAGAGAGAGCTCCAGCCTCAAAGCCCTGGGCTGCACCAGGCCGACGTACCACAGCAAAAAGCCATGAAGTCCTAAGAAGTGCAAGCACCTCACCAAGCTCCCAGCGTGGAGGGATAGCACATTAAAACCCTGATCGTGTCAGAAATGTCTGTGCAGGGTCTTCCCTCCAGGAAACCCCAACGTGGTGAGTAGGATACTGTGTAAGTTTAAACAACTAAGCGGCCATAAGATTACAATAATCAATCCAAGCAGGAAAAAAAGAAAGACAAGATGAGGTGATACAAAGTACTAAATGGTCAATATATGATGGAGTCAATAATTACTAGATGAGTTCAGAGGGGAAGTTCAGGTAGGAAGGACTAGCAAGACTTGGCTTAATAGTATCTGTCATTCATGAAATACCTACTACCAGCCAGAATTTGAGGATTTTTCTTTCACCAACTTCACAAGGTCTGTGTAAGTATCTTCACCGAGGGGCCTGCTGAAAGGTGGAGAAGCCAAGTGACCTCCCACAGTAAGTAACTCACCTGTAGGAACCAGGGTGCGTTCTGTCTCATTCTCCTGACTAATGGCCTGAGTTTCCTTAGCCGTAGAGGACAAGGGGAGCTTGGACAAAGTCAAAAGGAAGGAGAGGGATCATTGCAGGCAGGTGAAAGGAGCAGCTGAAATCACAGAGGCAGCAAAGTCAAAAGCACACGTGGGGCTGTTAACGGTGATGACTTTAGCTGGGAAGGAGGTTTCTGGACTGGATAGGACTTACTGAGTAGTTACTGTGCTAAGCAAAGTTCTAAGAACTTTACATAGATAATCTCATTTAACCCTAACGATAACCCTGTGAGGTAATGAGGTATTATTATTCCCACAGTATGGATAAGGAAGTCAAAGCACAGAGAGGTTAAGTAACTCGCCCAAGATCACACAGCTGATAGGCAGCAGAAGTTAGACTTGAACATAGTCAGGATTAAAAGTCCATCCCCTTAATCACTACAACGTACTTGAAGGAGTTTGTCATAGAAAGCTGGAAAAGCTGGACTCCCTGTGAGGCTGCCTTGAATGTCAAGTGCTTGCACTTAATCTTTCTGCAGAAAAAAAATGAAATTATAATAAAATAACTGTTTCTATGAAAACAAAGCAAAGTGAGAGCAGAGAAGCTCTCAAGACAAAGATCAACCAAATAAAGGACTGCAGCCTCCTCACCCCTGGGGTTCTCTGCATGTTTCACTTCCACAGCAATCACGTGATCAAAGCAGAACGGTTATTTTAGCTGCAGGGAGAAGCATGGACTGGGAAGAGGAAAGCACAGTCGGATGCTGGCACCAGAGGCAAAGCAGGAAGTGACGAAGGCATACAGTGTGTAGGAGCTGCAGGAAGGCTGAACAGCAGAGGTGGATGGGAGAGCAATGGAGAAGGAAGGATCAAAAGGCTTTGATGGATGATTAAAGCAAAGTAGTCATTACTGGTTGTGGCTTACATTAACCTACAAAGAACCCATTTTCTGACCCAAGAACTGGGCTGCCAGGTCCCCATAAGAATGAGGCAGATCACAGACTGAATAAAGAAAATATGGAACATATACACCATGGAATGCCATGCAGCCATAAAAAAGGATGAGTTTATGGTAAGGAAATAAAAAAAGGTAAGGAAATAATCAAGGCCCCAAAACATCATGCAGATCAATGCCAGAGCAAGACTAAAACCCAGAAATCACTATTTCTAGTCCTGTGTTCATTTTGCATTTTGTTATGTTATTTGAGCACATTTGTGTTTTGGCAGGTTCAGTTCCTTAAGGAAAGGGTCCGGGTCTTTACATCTCGACATCCCCACAGTGGCCAAGACCACGGATAGCCTCTGAAGACATGAAGCATCTATTGCTGATTTGCTGAATGAATCAACTGCTATAACTCATCTCTTTGGTGCCAACGTCTCACTTCTTCAATTCATTCTTCATGCTACTTCTAGAAATATGGTGCTAAAGGATGCCATCCTCCCCATGAAGCCTTCTTCAGTCTCACCATGATAATGCCCTGTCTCTGCCTCTCCCATCCTGTTTGGCTAATCCCTCTGCTACGCACTCATGGGCATCTCCTTCATGACATCATCCATTCCTTGAGGAACTGTCAGTCATCTATGTACACTGAATAAACACTGATGAGCAAACACATAAAGGAATGCATGAATGGATGGATGGATTAGTTAATAAATAAAAACACAGAGAAATGACAGGATGGAGAGGTGAAATATTGGAACTCAGTGGTTGAAAACAGTGGACTTTATGTCAGAGCCTCCAAATCTACACAGAGCTTTACCCCCGACTTGCTGTGGGATCTAGGTAAAGTCACCTCCCCTCTTTTGCCTCTTTTTGCTTGTGTTCTAAAAGAAAGAGAGTAGAATTGCTGCAATTCCCCATTCTCTAATTCTGTGAATGAAAAGTTCATCCTTGGACAAACTCCATTAACGGATGTTTTGTATCTCCTCCCTTAAAAACAATTATCCCTCAACCAGCATCTTATCTGAAGCAAACCTTCTCTGCCTCATCCCCACCAGGAGCTTTGCTATCTCTTAAGGGACCTCCTCAGGGTGTTTGTGAACAAAAGCAAGTGTCTTATCTGGTCACTCTCTCCTGCACTATCCTGCCCTTAGAAAACGTGAATGGATTTGCAGAAAACATAGCCTCTGATAGTCTTCCGGCCCCAGGAATGGCTAGAAAGGCAGCCTCGGCTTTCTTGGAAAGATTGTGCAATTTCACGCTACTATCAGGGCTGACAAGGAGGCGACCCCTAGCCCTGGACCCTTCAGCTAAGTTCAACTCCAGGTCAAGTCAGGGGCCCCCAGCAGCTCAGGGGCACAGGATCCACAAGGAAGAAATTCCAGGATGTTGCCAGAAGCTAACAACAGTTCCCAGCTGTTCCCATTCGCCTCCTGCCATTGAAGTAGTTTGGAGTGGGGGTCTTCACACAGACACAGCAGAAGGAGGGTCAAACCAATGACTGTGCCTCTGGGCCAGGGTATAGGACAGGCCAGGGAGAACAGAAGTCTCTTTGTTATTGGCAGCCTCCTGCACATGGCTCCCTAGACCCTTGATGGAGACCTCTCTCTCCCGAAACCTTGGGGACCTTGACCTCGGTTGTATTGATGCAGTTCTCCTTGTATAATGATGGTAAAACCGCTGCTTGCCTAGGCCCTGGAGCCTCACTCTGCAATTCCTTTCAGAGCATATGCTGTGAAACTCTTATTAAAAAGTAGCTCCAGAACTGATCTCCCTTGAAAGGAACGAAAACAACACCTACCTTAGAACTGATTTTGCTTGGAATGCCTGCTCCCACGTCCCCACACCTCCCCACCCATCCCCATGCCCCCAGACCAACTCTTTGGCTGGCAAGCTCCTGCTCATCATTCAGGTCTCAGTTTTAATGTCCCCACATCAGAAATGCCTCTCCTGCCCACCTTTCACAAACCAAATTATGCCCCTCCTCCTAACACAGTCATCCATTTTGCCTGTTTTTTTTCTTCCTAGAACTCACCACACCTTGTACTTGTGCATTTTGTGTGTCTGTGCAATGATCATGTCTGCGCCTAGCACTTCATCACCAAGAACCCACATACCTGCCTGGCACACTGTAAGTATAGTTTTTTAAAAAATGAATAGATACATAAATGAATGAATGAATGATTTAATATAGAAGAGTATTATCGTCAGAATCCTAGAAGAAATATTTTATATTTATTAAGAGTTATGAAGCCCCTAATACATGGTATCTTTACTGTTTCTTTATTTTTATGTTAAAAATATATATATATGTACATATGAAGATGAAGAAGACACTTGGTCCCCAAGGAGTTCACAGGCTACTAGAAGAGCCGGACCCACAATTTGCCAGTTCCAAATGCTGTGTTCTCATTAAAGCCTCTCCTGTAGGGTAAGCACTATGACTTGCATTTGACAAGGAAACATTAAGATGCTCAGAAACATTAAGTTCTTTGCTCAAACCACAGGGCTAGTGAGTGCCTGATCTAAAGCCAGGTCTCCCGAATTCTGGGACAAAGGGTGTTCCACCAGCTGTCCTCCTGCCTGCTGGACTTGGACTGTTTTTTAATTCTTGCATTTGAAAGCAGATATGTCCAGAATTCTGGGAAATCAAACTATTTTCCAGGAGTAACTCTGGCAGGACCAGGAGGTGGTCTTGCTTCGAGATCTTGACACCCTGCTCCCTGTTCCAAGCTAGGTACTGACTCATTCTGAGAAGGAAACTTGGGCAACAGCTGCGAATGCCCACTCTCACCCCCACTGAGCTGGTTTTCACATCTTTCTTGGCTCAAGGGATTTTAGAAGGCTTGTAGCTGAAGAGGTTTCATTTGAATGTCAGCAATCATTCAAATGGTTGCTGAGGGGAGAAAGTCTGCCATTAGCCAAAGACTCCAGGTCTACTCTACTTGGTTATGTCAACACTCCAAAGAAAGCTGTGTTCTGGGTGGACACAGTGGCTCATGCTTATAATTCCAGCACTTTGAGAGGCCAAGGTGGGTGTGGGGGGATCTCTTTTTTTTTTTTTTTTTTTTTTTGAGACAGAGTTTCACTCTTGTTACCCAGGCTGGAGTGCAATGGCGCAATCTCGGCTCACCGCAACCTCTGCCTCCTGGGTTCAGGCAATTCTCCTGCCTCAGCCTCCTGAATACCTGGGATTACAGG
>CAUYOR010069865.1:0-14514 GCA_963573925.1 Callimico goeldii | reverse complement strand
TCTTGTTACCCAGGCTGGAGTGCAATGGCGCGATCTCGGCTCACCGCAACCTCCGCCTCCTGGGTTCAAGCAATTCTCCTGCCTCAGCCTCCCGAGTAGCTGGGATTACAGGCACGCGCCACCATGCCCAGCTAATTTTTGTATTTTTAGTAGAGACGGGTTTCATCATGTTGACCAGGATGGTCTCGATCTCTTGACCTTGTGATCCACCTGTCTCGGCCTCCCAAAGTGCTGGGATCATAGGCGTGAGTCACCACACCCGACGGTGTCTCGCTTTTTATTGTCACAGATGCCCACCTTACAAATGCAATTATTTTATAAGAAAACCCATTTTGCTGCTTTAGAAACTATCTTTGGATGCAACACAGTGTCTATTTGTATTAGCATTAAATGATGCTCTATAAATATGTTATAGAGGGTGCTAAAACATGATTACATATTTAAGTGAGATGACTTCATTAAGATTATTGTAGATATGTCATAAATAAATATGACATTGTAGATGTCATAAAATTCTCACTGATTCGGTGAGAATTTTAATTTCTCTGATATTGTATGTATGTATATTGTCTTCAAATAATATATTTTTCCAACTTCCAGTTTTCTGAGTAAATTTTTTTTTATATTTTTTTTTCTGCTTTTCTCCCATTTTATTATGTTGGCATAGCAACTCTTACATGGACTGCTATTTTGGAAGAATGGGTGTTCTTAATGGCATTTATTCATCTTTATTAAAATGAAAATGTGTTACTTTTTGTATACTTCTTAGTGAATTTTGTATAAGAGATACTTTTTTATTTTGACTAACATCTCAAATTTAATGTCTCATTTTAACTAGCTGTCAGTAAATGTAGTCTGAAGATATTTAAAATAATTTTATGCATTTTAAAATCTAGGTTGGATGGACAATGGCCTGATGGTTTATTAGCTTCAGACAATACTCTTCATTTTGTTCATCCATTGACTTTCAATTATTCTGGTGTCTATATCTGTAAAGTGACCAATTCCCTTGGTCAAAGAAGTGACCAAAAAGTCATCTACATTTCAGGTAAGTTACTATCTGCTTGCAAAATACGTTATTTAAAATATTTATGAATAATCATCATAACAGTATGATCCTAAGCAATAATTTTTACATGCAAAGATATAGATTCCTCAGTGTGAAGTTTTTCCAAATAATCTAAAAGTAATGTGATAAAATAACCCTAATCCTGAGATAGGTATGTAATGTGGCATCCTATATTGAAATGTCAAAATGTCTATACAACAAGTTTATATACATTTTGAAGCCTGTACATACAGTTAATTTTTTAGTTCAGCAGTATTGACTATTTAATAAATAGTATGACTAAGAACAAATAATGGTTTTTGTTTTCTTTTCCTTTGATGGCCTCTTTGTACACAGTTATCTGGTAAATAAAATGGAATATTAAATTTGATGATTTGGCTTGTTAAATAACATTGTTTGCCACTTAATATGGGACTATACCATATTGTGTTACTGAGAGGTGAAATAGGTATGCTACTGAAAATGTGTTAATGAAATAAAATTTATGATGCTTTTTATTGTCCTTAAACCACTAACAGCTTAGATTTTTCACATTCTGTTTGTTTCATTGTGAATATTTTTATTAATTTGGCTGAGTATAAATTCGATCATTCATAAAATATAGAGAGAGCTAAAAGTACATTTTTTTCCTGGTTGTGGCTTCAGGTAATAAATTATCAATAGAACGCTTATTTTTAAAAAATTCAATAAAATATTTTGAGCATCTTACTCCTTACTGATTGCAAGAATATAGCAATCTTCCTGTCAAACAAATGGAAAATTAAGAGGGAAAAGGAAGAGAACCTAAGAAATGCAGGTTTGTATGGTAATTATGGAATAAACAGTTAAGAGTTTTAGCTGTGTTCAAATCTAGAACTAGATAAATTAGAGGTTTTGGAGAAATTTTGTGTTTGCTTAAGTGTTATATTCTTAGTCCTTGTGTGACCAATCTAAGAACAGTACCACATATTATTTTCTTATAGCAGGCACCACAAATGTTTAGTTGTATGCTCATTTTTTTACTTACTGTTTACCTTCACAATTTAGCAATTTGTGCTTGCTTTATTCATCACTGCATACTCAGCAATGAGCATTGTGCCTGGCACATGATAGAAATGTAAACTTTTTTTTTTGGCATGACTCTAGCAAAAAGCTTAGAGCTGCACTATCCCTTTCTGCCAGTATCAGTGCTTTCATGGAAATCTGTTTGTATTTTTTTTCTTTTGAGACGTGGTTTCACTCTGTCATCCAGGCTGGAATGAGTGATAATGATCTTGGCTCACTGCAAGCTCTGCCTCCCAGGCTCAATCAATCCTCCCACCTCAGCCTCCAGTAGCTGAGACTACAGGTGTGCACCATCACCCTTAGCTAATTTTCGTATTTTTTTTTTTTTGTAGAGACAGGTATCACTATATTGTCCAGGCTGGTCTTGAACCTCCTGAGCTCAAGTGATCTTGCCCACCTCAGCCTCCTAAAGTGCTGAGATGAGAAGCATGAGACACTGTGCCTGGCTGGAAATCTGAATGAGTTTATGTATTAGTACATTAGTCTCTCTTTCTTTAGTTAGAGAATAAACCAGGGAAATGCACATTTAAAATACACTTAAGGACTGTTTATTTTGTGTTTCTGTTGTACAGTTTGGTGTGGGATATTACTTGTAAACATTAGACTCAATATGTCTGTGTAGTCATTTAAATATCAGGGCTTGGCTGGGCGTGGTGGTTCACACCTGTAATCCCAACACCTTGGGGCGCAGAGGTGGGTGGATCACCTAAGGTCAGGGGTTTGTGATCAGCCTGGCCACCATGGTGAAACCTTGTCTCTACAAAAATTATAAAAATTAGCCAGCACGGTGGTGCGTGCCTCTGATCCCAGCTACTCTGGAGTCTGAGGCAGGAGAATCACTTGAACCTGGGAGGCACAAGTTAGACTCACTGTAACAATGAGTTTAGATTGTGCCATAGATGACAGAGTGAAACTCTGTCTCAAAAAAATAAAAATAAAAACTAATTAATAAATATCAAGGTTCATTTTGGACTCTCTTATATGTACTGATTTCATTGATGATATCCTAAATTTATACTCTGTTAGCAATCTGAGTTCAGTGTTCAGTACTCCTAACTTGTGCATCCAATTACCTGTTAATGATCATTAACTCTGTGGTAGTCTGATAGGTATTTGCAACTTAATATATTCAAATCTGAAGTTCTCATCTTTCTACTGTTCCTTGATACCACACATATTTCTGTACCCGTCTTCCTTCTTTCAGTTACTGGTCCTTCTTTCCTTATATTTGTTCAGCGTACCACCCTTGACAGTTACTCTTGATTTTGCTTTTTCTCTCAAACTCTGTTGAATTCATTCACAAATCAGTGCTAGCTCTTCCATTATGTTAAATACAGAATCTTACCAGTTCAACTCTTCTACTACTACACTAGTCTAAGCCATAGCCACTCTTACTTCACTATTACAGTAACCATTTAATCTCCCTACTTTGCCTCGGTCCCCCTTCCCTTTGTCAGCACATGAGCAGCTAGGATGATTATTTAAAAAGGCGGGTCAGATCATGTCTCCTCTCCTCCAAACCTTCCATGGGCTTCCCATTTTACCCACAATGAAAACCATATCCTTATAGTGACTCACAAGGCTCTATACATGCCCTCCTCCCAGATGATCTCCCTAATCTCATTTCTTACTATGTTTTGCTTATTGACTGAGGCACTACTGGTGCCTCAAACATAACAGGCACATTCCTACCTCAGAGTCTTTTGCATTTGCTGTTTTCACTGCTTGGAATGCTTTTACCAGGTATTGTCATAGCTCTTTCCCTCACTTCTTAAGGCCTTTGACCTCACATTTTTCAGTGAGGTCTTCCTTCATGACTGTATTGAAATAAAATAATCTCCCTTCCCACCCCTTTACTACTACTGGTCCGCCTTCTTTTTCTCTTCAGTACGTATTGCCATGTCACCGCATGTATTGCCATATAAATATGTAAAATATTTACATATTTTATTGTTTTTATATGCTTGTCTGTTTTTACACTTATTAGAACATAAGCCTAAACATAAAGTCTGCTTTAATTACTGCTATGTTCCCATTATCTACAATGCTGTTTAGCATATGATAGGCATTCAATACAGTTTTGTTACATGAATGAATAAATTTGAGACTAAAACAATTGGGAATCAACTTACAAATCCAGAATCTGCTTTTATGTAACTATAACTCTTTAAAAAGGGAAATCAAATTTTGAGTAAATATGGACAAAATCACAGTTTAAGCACTTTCAAAGAAGTAGCGTCATTAGAGAGAATTCTTTTTTTTAATGGAGATAGAGCCTCGCTCTGTTGCCCGGGCTGGAGTGCAGAGGCATGATCTCAGCTCACTGCAACCTCTACCTCCTGGGTTCAAGCAATTCTTCTGCCTCAGACTCTCAAGTAGCTGGGACTACAGGCACATGCTGTCACACCGATCAAATTTTTTTGTAATTTAGTAGAGACGGTGTTTCACTGTGTGGCCCAGGCTGGCCTCGAACTCCTAAGCTCAGTCAATCGCCTGCCTTGGCCTCCTAGAGTGCTAGGATTTAGGAGTGAGCCAGGGCACCTGTCCGAGAATTTTTTATGTTTAAGTAATCTGTAATTAGACTTGACTTTTCTATCCAGAGTCTGTAATATAGTATACCATGCTGAGATTAGTTAAGTCATCTAATAACTGGTTGGAGTACGTCAAGTATCTTAGGTATAATGCTGCCTTTCCAGAATGACTATTTAGTAAAACCTAGTAGTTTTTGATGAAAATAAGAAGCCATAATTCACACAGTAAATGACCAGGTAATCTTTTTCATTGTTACATGTACTCATTTTTTTCTAGGAAAAATTTTTTACCTCAGTATTAAAATAGATATTTTAAAATTGAAGAAATAATTTTTAATATGTGTAAAATAAATGCATCTTAGGACTAGAGATGAAAAGTTCTGTTCAGAACAGAGTAAGCAACTCTGAGGGAAATTGTTCTTAATTTTGTTACACATTTTCCCACATTGATAAATGTAAGATATTGGTAAGAGGTTTCTGATTCAGGATTGCAGTATTTGATTTTAGTTATTAAATTGTACTTAATTATATAATAATAATGCTCTCAAGGAGTATAGTAGTTCCTTGTCTAGTACTTACTGACTACTGGAAATTGTGTTTTTCTGGTTTGCTACTGATGTATATTTTTCCCTTAATTGACAGCTGTTACTTTAGTGTGTCAAATAAGTCCCCCAATGCCTAAAACCCTTATTTTTGTGCAAAACTTGAATTTCAGTTCATATGGATTTTAGGATCCAAGTGTAGTATCAAACTTAAGAATTTGCTACTTAACAATCCTTAAACATTAAAATACATTATTTCATATATTTAAACAACCTATATGAAGTCTAAACGAAAAATAAACCAATTTTTATGACACTAAAAATATACCTTAGAAGACTAAAATATGCCATTTACAGGGCATTACTTGACTCCATTTTATGGTTTGGCAGAACTTATTAGAAAAGGAAACTTAAAGTTCTTCGTTTGGGTGAGAAGAACTTAAGAGTTGTCATATCCATTGCATACTCATTTATCACATAGTCAGCAAAGAATATGAAAAACAGTATCTAACTGAAAAATGAGGACTGCTTTGGGAAGGACTTAAAATCGTGATGTGATTAGAAATAGTACTGCCTTATAATAATTGTGACTCTCATTGATTTTTGTTTTTTTCTTTCTTTTTTTTTTATTTTTATTTTTTGAGACGGTGTCTTGCACTGTCGCCCAGGCTGGAGTACAGTGGCACGATCTCGGCTCACTGCAACCTCTGACTCCTGGGTTCAAGCCATTGTCCTGCCTCAGCCTCCCTAGTAGCTGGGCCTACAGGCGTGTACCACCACACCCGGCTAGTGACTCTCATTGTAAATTCAAAAACAGATAAAATATTTTGCATGCATTATCATATTTCCATTGCTTAAAATGCAACATAATGAAGTATTAAATAGCCTCTCTTTAATGGAATGATATTACTAATGAGGCTCAGCTATTTTTAGCACTGATTAAGGAGTGGGATGATGGGTTGAAACATTTCTAGAACCATTAACAAGATAAGATTTTAAAATAATTTTTTTGGTTAGATTTTTCTCAAAGCCATATTTTGTTAAATCTGAGTGAAATGGACAATAGATGACCACTTGTGTTCATATAAAGAAATTTGCAAGTGGAAATAATAAATGTCAGAGTTTCATTATTTAGGATACTTGGTAAAAATGTTCAGATTTGTCTTATTTGGTGAGAGCTTAGGTATAATCACTGTTCTGAAAAAACTCATATAAAGAACCACAAAGAAACTTTAGAACTTTACTGGCAGAAAAGTATTTAAATTATAAATAATTAGATGATTTTTACTTTTATTTAAATATGCTGATGCCAGTTTATTGTAATACTTTTTTCTTTGAGAATCATTATAAAGATGACATTTAATTCATTAAACTCAACTTTCCTGGTTGGTACTCCTGCTTCCTCAGAAAATACATGAAGTGTCTTACAAATGATTTAATTTTTAGTCTATATTTTTAGTTTTCTAATGCTGTGAAGTTGAATTACATGAGACTTTACTATTTTACTGGACATGGTCCTTCAATTCTACACTTGTTTTCTTGAGATTGAATTTGTTCCATCAGTGAATGTTTTCATAAATTAAAACTTCCTTGATTCACTTAAATATACTCTGATAACTAATATTCATCTCAAAGTACTTGACAGGATTACCTGTTGTAAGTTTAAACTCATAGAAAATTAGTTATACTGTACTTATTAAATTTTATACTGTACTCGCTAAATTTTTACCACATTCTATACAAACGGCATTCCGTGATGAAACCTGTTTCAGTAAGTACTTTTCTTTAGCTTGTAATATTAGAATAACTTATCCCATGTAGATTTAGTATTTTTCTAACATTCATTTTTTAAAGCTCTATCAGTATCACTCATTCAAAAATTAATTATAGGAGATTACCATTTGGGTCATTTATTTTTTTCACTGTGAAGAAATTCAAGACATTTAAACTTATCCTTTCTTCAAACACTACAATTTTGTGTTACATGACCTATAAATACTACTTAATTGATAATTAACCAGTCTTTATTTTTTATTGTTTATGTTTAGTTGCTTTTTAATATTAATGGCTATTTACTCTGTAATCTAATATCAATACACAGGTTCATTTGCATCTAATATTTAAGTACTGTTAGAACGTTCTCTCTAAAATATTAGCTGCTCTTTTTGAGATTCCATCCTAAAGTAGTGACATTAAATTTCGCAGATATAGTTGAAATTTTTAAATTTCTGAATGTTTAGATAATTTGCCCATGGGGTGTTAGACACGATGATGACATTTTTATCACTTTGCAACATGTTTTCACTTTGTTAGTCTCCTTCGATAATAGCCTGTCTGGCTAACATAGTTTAAACACATGCTTCTTTATTTTTTTTTATTACTAAATAATAATATTTACTATATATCTCCTTCCAAAACGTTTTGAGTGTTTTTATTTAAAGAAAATATTTTTGAGAGAATTATTAAACCAAGAGCTTATACTATGCCCACTTAACAAGAGTCTATAGTTTTTCATTCTTTTAAAGATATGCTCATATCTTATAAAAATAAACCATATTATTCTTATAAAAGTAAATCATATTATTCATGGGTAAAAATGGATATTAAAAAAAACTTTAATTTTTTCATTCGTTTTATTTCCTTGAGCTACTGGCCAAGAAAATGTACATTTGACTTATTTGATTTACTTTTTTGTTATAGTAATTATTAAGCCATCTGTGTAATAGGACACTTAAGTAATATTCTTCATTAAAAAAATAAGTACCTATTTTCTAGGGTAAATTATCACTCAACTTGGAATAGAAGAATTACACCATAGGTTTACACCATAGGTTTTATTCCTTTCTCTTTATTGGTAACTGACTACATGTCAGTTTTGTTTTGTTTTTAAATAGATAAATACCACTACATTCTAATCTTAATCAAATTAAGAATGAAAAACTATTATTACTATGAATATATTCATTAACTGTGCTGTCTTGTCAACTTGCTGCTGGATCAGCCTGCATTGACATTCTTTGCCTTTCTGTGTCTTCTCTATCTTTACTGTTTCCATTAGATCCTCCTACTACTACCACCCTTCAGCCTACAATTCAGTGGCATCCCTCAACTGCTGACATCGAGAATCTAGCAACAGAACCTAAAAAATTACCCTTCCCATTGTCAACTTTGGCAACAATTAAGGATGACACGATTGCCACGATCATTGCTAGTGTAGTGGGTGGGGCTCTCTTCATAGTACTGGTAAGCGTTTTGGCTGGAATATTCTGCTATAGGAGAAGACGGACGTTTCGTGGAGACTACTTTGCCAAGAACTACATTCCACCATCAGATATGCAAAAAGAATCACAAATAGATGTTCTTCAACAAGATGAGCTTGATTCTTACCCAGACAGTGTAAAAAAAGAAAACAAAAATCCAGTGAACAATCTGATACGTAAAGACTATTTAGAAGAGCCTGAAAAAACTCAGTGGAACAATGTAGAAAATCTCAATAGGTTTGAAAGACCAATGGATTATTATGAAGATCTAAAAATGGGAATGAAGTTCGTCAGTGATGAACATTATGACGAAAATGAAGATGACTTAGTTTCACATGTAGATGGTTCCGTAATTTCCAGGAGGGAGTGGTATGTTTAGTAACCACTAAATGTGACTTAACTATGTACAATGTTCATTCATACTAGTTGATCATTTTCAGATTGTTCATACTTTTTCTTGAGGAAGAATAAGCTTTTTCAAGTTGATTTTCAAGCTTTTTATATTCTAATCTGACAAATGAAAATGTAAAATCTGAGTTCAGTGTATCTAAGCTGCTTTACAATTTTTTTTCAATGCTGTACTACTGTCTCAAGATTTAAATTTTAATGCAGAGTACTTTATTGATCTGAGGCACACAGGTAAGAAGAAATGTCAACATTAAATGTATGAGTTATTTGGTACAAAAATTTTTTTAAAAAGGGAACTACCTTGGCATTGTGCGTTAAATGTTTACCTAAGACTATAATCTCAAGTATAATGTTTGTTTAACATATACCTCTCAAAATTTATTACCACTCAATGACACTGCATCAAAATTGACTATAAAACTAATTCAAGAAATATTTATATATATTTTTTAATATACAAAAAGTATTTAGCCTGATAGAATGGCTTTCCTTTTCAAACATTATTTTCTGAATTTCTATACAAATGAAATCTTTACCTCTGCATTTTAATGAGCCTTGCCATAATTACTGTAGAGTGGCTTTTAAAAGATATTTTGTTGCACTAAAACTGTGGTAGTAAACTCAGTGAACATGATGTGTGGAAGAGCATAATTAGCTCGTCAGTATTTTTGTCCAAAATACTTACAAGAGTAATAAAATACATGTCTTTCAAACATGATAATTATTAGTTTTTTTTCCCCCTTTCTGAGAAACAGTTCTTATGTTGTCATGTGAACATGGATTTTGGTACATTTGGCAGTAGCCTTATTTTAATGCTTTATCTCCTAAACATATAAATGAAAAGATCCAGCGAGGGCATTTCAGAATACTGAGGTACTAGTTTTAGAAATGAGACATTACAGCCTAAGAATCTATAGAAAGAATTTTCTGGACCATCTTGTTTTAGTTATTTAATGTTGATGTTGTTTAAACGGGTAAATGTACAGAAAGAAAATTTAGAATAAACTTGGAAACATTGGATTTAACTACAAAAATTTGAATTATAGAATCAGTTGGTAACACTTGCTGATAGATAATGACATTCATCTCCTTTTTCCTCCTAAGTGTATGTTATGTATTTTAAGATTTTTGTTTTTACAATTAAAACTGGAAACACGAGATTTTCTGTTTTTTTTTCTTTTTTTTACATATTTACATATATATTCCTTCAGAATCCTCAAGGAATATATTCCTTGAGATGGAAATGTTACCTATACTTCAGATGTGCTTTTTGTTTGTAAGGTAATTAAATTGCTCCTACAGTGGAGTCTTATAAAATTATATAATGACAACTATTTTGAAGCCTAAAGAATAAGTTTTTCTATTGATAAGTCATTTGAAAAAGTGACTATTTTGCCAGTGCAATGAAGTTGATGTTAGTGGGAGAGTCATAAATTAAATATATTATTTAGTTAATAAAAAGGCAAAGTAGTAGATACTTTTTAAACCCCACCCCCAACCAGCCCTTTCCCAATAATCACCAAATCTAAAAAATGTAGGGGGCAAAACTCTTAACATGTTCATAGTATCTTGCAAATAGTGAAAGCTTTATTCTGAAGGACTGTAATCTAGTTTCTTCATTTTAACTAGCGCTATTTTGTGGAAATTAGAAACCTATTTTATTTCTCTTCCCAAATACTTAGTGTAAGACTATAGTATCAGGTTAAGGATACAGTTAAATAAAAGTTCACTTACATCTTCTTAAAAATGTCTGGGTTTAATAGGGTTAATCACTTATATACAGATACTACAACTGTTAGTGCAAGATTTTGGAAGAAAACTTCCTTGATAAAACACTGTGATTAAAGTGACTTTATTTTTAATTTAAGTTTCAGTGCTGAGCTGGCCCCAAGGAAGATGGGTCTTAAAAAATTTCTTACCATGAGAGATGTAAAACTGTGGCTTTTTTTAAAATCAAAATTTCATCTTCAAAATATAGTGGTTTGAAATACTGTATGAATCTGATCAGAATAATCATATTTAGGATTCTATGTAAATCTCAACTGGAATATAATCTGAAGGACATTAGCAATGTATTTTAAGAAATATATTTCAAAAATATAAATACTTACTGATCATGAACTTTCTTTTACATTGTGGTTATGTATTTGATTAGTTTTTTTTTTTTTCATGGTGGGAGAGGGTGACCTGGAAAACCACAAGTGAGTATTTGACATATTCTGTATTCTTAACCCACTCATTTGGCAAACTGAAAGGTTTCTGCCTTGTTAAGAATCTGATACTAGAGCTTAAGACTTTGGGAAGCATTGCACTGTTGTTTATTAGAACTTTATGTATATTTACTGTACTTAGAAACTTGTTTGAAAAAATGAATAGTCATTAAATAAACATATTAAATTAGTTATTGAATACCGGTGATATTCGTAGCTATTTGACAGGTATATACAGAAATTCTACTATCGGCCAGGCGTGGTGGCTCACGCCTGTAATCCAAGCACTTTGGAGGCCAAGGCAAGCGGATCACCTGAGGTCGAGAGTTCAAGACCAGCTTGACCAACATGGTGAAACCCCGTCTTAAAAAAAAAAAAAAAGAAGAAGAAAAAAAAAAGAGTGAAACTCCATCTCTAAATAAATAAATAATTAATTTTAAAAAAAGAAATTCTGTCTTGGAAAATAATGAAAGAATATTTGTACTATTTTTGGCCATATTTATATTTCTTTCTTTCTTATGGTTTGAACTGTTTTTGCATTGTTGTAAATTCACTTGAGAGTTTTCTTTCATACTGGTTAAGAATATTTCAATAATATAAGAATACTTCAATAATATAATGATGAATGTAACTCTAACTTTTTTCTGCCCTTTTTATTAAAATACATTGAATCTAAAGTAGACTAGGGGTTAATTTTAAGAGTGATATTTGAGAAGTACTTGATAGTTGAAAGATTTAGTATTTTACCATGTGCCTAATAAGGTTATTTGTTAAGTTAGGAAATTATTAAGGTTTTTCAGTAGTAAGTGTTACTTCTAATAGCCATATATAGGAAAGTTTTATAAGATAACCCATGGGTAACTATTTTGCATTAAGGAGCTGTAGGAATACAGTGTATAAGTACAGAAATTGAGAGAAATGTAGCCATTTTATATGTGAAAACATCTGATTTTTGTTTTTTATAAATACTGCTAAAACACAATATATGAACAAGTAAGAAGTTGTTTATGTATGAAAGTAATCGTAAAATATAAAGAAAGAATAAATGGTACCCATTTTGAATTTTTAATTCTAATAGGGGATTAGATTTGAGATTGAATTGTCTTTCCTATCTACTTGTTAATTAGAAAATTCATCCTTCATAAAAAGCTCCTTTCTCAAATTTTTCATATATTGGGTTTGGATTTTAGTTTGTACCAGTGCTAAGTTTTGTTTTCTTTTGGTTTGGTGTTTTTTTTTTTGTTTTTTTTTTTTTTTTTTTTAAAAACCAACCTGTGTATTAGGTGTTAGCCCTAATAGCCACACAAGAAATCTTTAAATAAAAAGTTGCAAAAGTTCTTTAGAGGCATACTTCTGTAATAAGTTCATGGCTCTGTGTTACCTTCTTTGTTCTTATATTTACTGAAGTGTGTGTATATATGTGTGTATTTGTATAATGGTCATTATATTTACTAAAGTTTGTGTGCATGTGTAAGTGTGTGTAACCTAGTTCAATTATAAAAATTTAATTAATGTTTTGTGGGAATTAGAAACCTGTTACCTAAAACAAGACAGTAATATCAGGTTAAGGATAGTTGGCATGTAGGCCACTATAAAATATTTTTTCCTTTTTTTTTTTTTTTTTTTTTTTTGTGTGTGTGTGTGTGTGTGTGTGTGTGTGGTTGTTGGTTTATTTATTTATTTTCAACTTTTAAGTTCAGGGGTGCACATACAAGTTTGTTACGTAGATAACAGTGCCATGGTGGTTTGCTACACAAATCAACCAATTACCTAGGTATTAGACCCAGCATGCATTAGCTATTAAATTTGATTTTAACTAACCATTTAATTTCAAATCATGAATTAACATTCTCCATTGTTATAAATATCTTATCTCTGTAGCCCTAGCTGCTAAAACCCATTTGAGATGTTTTTACTATTACCTTGGCATAAGTCATATTTTATATATTGGCTTTCAGTTTGGAATTAACACATTTTATAAGGTATTTCTTAAGTTGCCATTTAGTGTTTTTTACTTATTACTTATTGTGAGCTACTTTGATTAGAAATGCCATTGCTGAAGGCTGGGCGTGGTGGCTTATGCCTGTAATCCCAGAAATTTGGGAGGCTGAGGTGGGCAGATCACAAGGTCAGGAGTTTGAGACCAGCCTGGCTAACATGGCAATATCCCATCTCTTAGTAAAAATACAAAAACTGACTGGGCATGGTGGCGTGCGCCTGTAATCCCAGCTACTCAGGATGCTGAGGCAGGAGAATCTCTTGAACCCAGGAGGTGGAGGTTGCATCACGCCATTGCACTCCAGCCTGGGTGACAGAGTGAGGCTGCCATTGCTTGGAATTATTTATAATCACCGTGTGATGTATCACTTTGTTTCCTATTTCTGACATTTTAAATTATATATTTGTTTCTAAACTGTTTTTGAGCCGGGTTTTTCTTTGAAAATATACAGTAAGACTGGGTTGTTTTGTTCCCTTCTTGGTATCCTAATAAAAAATTCGTGTATGAAATAGTCTTTGAGGGGTGTGCACAGCAAACCAACTTTAGTTTTTTAAATTCTGTTTATATCTGTTTTTTTTTCTGTTACTAGTTTAGTCATCTGCTTTTGTATAAAGTACATATATACTTTAACTTGACTACTTGACTTGAGTACTGTTAGGTTTTTATCAAGACTTGAAATCATTGTTTGCAAAAGCTTTTGCCTTGTATTCCCTTAGGTATCTTTTATTTTCTTGAACCTTGGTGACAATTAGGTTTATTTCAGTTTAGAAGGCTAAAACATGATTCAATTTTGGGATATATCTTGTTTAATTTGCCTTTTAGGTAATAGCTGCTGTTTTTCTCTGGTCGGGTGCTAATGAAGCTGATTGAAAGTGACCTTTTAGAGCAATAACTTTAAAAAGTAATTTACAAAACTTGAGAATAGGTCAGAGCCTCATTTCCTTATATGCAAAATATTGCTACATAGACCTGATATGCAAGTTGTACAGTCTCAGTTATGAGAAATATCCCAGGAAAAACCTAATTGTAAAGCATCAGTTTTTTTCTAAAAGCCAAGGGCAGGATCTAGGTGCCTTGGCCTCTCTTTAAAAAAATAAAATAAATAAAAACCAAAAAAAACCCCACTTCTTATTATGAAAAATTATACAAAAACAGGACGGAATAATGAAATGGATCTCCATGTGCTAGCTTCAGTTATCATCAATTCCTGGTCAGTCTTACTTCATTTAGACCCTTACCTACCTAATTTCTCCTGATATTATTTCATCAGTAAATAAATCAGTATATAGCTCTAAAAGTTAAGGACCATTTAAAAAAAGTAACCACAGGCTGGGCGCGGTGGCTCACGCCTGTAATCCCAGCACTTTGGGAGGCCGAGGCGAGTGGATCACGAGGTCAAGAGATCGAGACCATCCTGGTCAACATGGTGAAACCCCGTCTCTACTAAAAAT
>CAUYOR010069862.1:0-14173 GCA_963573925.1 Callimico goeldii | reverse complement strand
TTACTTTCAGAGGGCCATTTCTTCTACACTAAGTGGTCTGAGAGTTATTTTATGTTTTTATGGTTTAGATGCTTCACCTTTCCTGTAAAGCATCACTTATAGCTGTCATTAGTGTATGACTCAGCTTTATAATGTGCTACTCTTTAATTTTCTGGGGAGAGAACTCAGAAAATTTTACTCTAATATTAGAGTTGCCTATAAGCTAATCATAGACAGGCTCTGAGAATTTAGGGGTTTTACTATGAACAAGATGTCTTTGTTATTGCTTTAGAAGCTCTTTTACCCATAGCTTTACATGAACATCACAAATTGGGAAAACAACTACACTCTAGAGCCAAAGTATGTCATCTCTGCCCTCCTTCAACAGACAGATGATGACAGCGGTTGCTGTGTGTAGTCACTGCATTACTTATCAGTGTTCAGCATGTTTGCTGACCTTTTCACCTGGTTTTTAAGTTGTACATGAATATTATTAGCCTTGTCATGTTTCTTTCTTTCTTTTTTATTCTGAGACAAAGTTTCACTTTAGTTGCCCAGGCTAGAGTGCAGTGGTACGATCTCAGCTCACTGCAACCTTTGCCTCCCAGATTCAAGCGATTCTCCTGTCTCAGCCTCCCCACTCACTGGGATTACAGATGCATGCCACCACACCCAGCTAATTTTTGTATTTTTAGTAGAGACCGGTTTCACCACATTGGCCAGCCTAGTCTTGAATTCCTAACCTCAGGTGATCCACCATCCTTAGTCTCCCAAACTGCTGGAATTGCAGGCATGAGCCACCATGCTTGGCTGTCATGTTTCTTAAGTGCAAAACAGAAAGAATGTTGACAATGCTAGTTAACAGAGGAATGCAGTTAGGATGAAGCTAGTTAACAGAGGAATGCAGTTAGGATGAGCATGAAAGCAAAGAAGAAAAATAATGAAATGGCAAGAAAAGAGGTACATAAGAGTACTGTTTAACAGTAGGGTTGATTTTGAAGGCCCAAGAACAAATTCTGCAACATGCAGATGTCATGCCTGTGCAATGGACGAAAGTAGTTAAGTGTTGCATGTCTGAAATGATTTATGCACAAAGCTATTCACTGTGGCTTTCTCTGTAATAGATAGATAAAAAGCCTACAAACTAATTGTCCAACAAAAGGGGACTAGGTAAATAATGATGATAGATCCATACAAGGAAAACTGTGAACATCTGAAAAAACGAGATCCTCTTTATGTATTGGTATTGAATAGCCTTTGTTAATTTGTTAAGCAAGATCAAGATGCAGAAGAGCATTAATAATGTTACAATTTCTGTAAGAAAAAGAATAAAAATATATACAAAAAGATTATCTTTTATATGTGTAGAATATCTTTGTAAGAAATTGGTAGCATTTGTTGCAGTTGGGGACGGGAACAGGGAGGACAAAAGTGGGAAGGAGAAGGCCTTTCATTGTAAGGCCTTTTGTATCTTTAATATTTTCAACTCTATGACTGTTCAATAATAAAATAATCATTAAGGACTGGGAAAACAGAAAAGCTTACCTGTGACCAGAAGCCAACATCCATGTTGGATGCATATTAGCATAATATTAAATCAGGTGAAGGCTAGGACTTTGTTGAGGAATTTAGAAGCTCAACATACAACAGTTCTTTTGAGTCTTTATCCTCATAAACCATGAATGATTTCATATATTTAAAGCCTTTCTGGATATACTCTCTATTGAATTGAGTAGTGAAATGAAAAATTTGGGTTCTGTAGTGGCTAAGGCATCATACACTGCATTTGCAGAGATAGTTAAAGAGTAGGCAGACAGTACTTTGGGAGGCTGAGGTGGGTGGATCCTTTGAGGTCAGGTTGGAGACCAGCCTGGCCAACATGGTGAAACCCGTCTCTACTGAAAATACAGAAATTAGCCGGTTGTGGTAGTGCATGCCTGTAATCCCAGCTACTCAGAAGGCTGAGGCAGGAGAATCACTTGAACCCGGGAGGCAGAGGCTGCAATGAGCCGAGATCACACCACTGCACTCCAGCCTGGGTGACAGAGTAAGACCCTGTGAGTGAGACTTAAAAAAAAAAAGAAAAAAAAGTAGACAGAAACTTGTTTCAGCAATATTCCATATTTTTGATACAGCACATATCTGTAATAAAGAGAGGTGCATTCACATATGCACTCATTTTCCTTCTTTCTTCCCTTCTTTTTTCTTTCCTTCCTTCTTTCTATTTTTCTTTTGAGACAGGGTCTTGCTCTGTTGCCCAGGCTGGAGTGCAGGGGCACAAACAAAGCTCACTATAGCCTTGACCTCCTGGGGTCAAGTGAGCTTCCCATCTCAGCCTCCTGATTAACTGGGACTGCAGGTGTGCACCATCATGCCAGCCTAATTTTGGGGTATTTTTTTTTTTTTGTAGAGCTGGGGTCTTTCCATGCTGCCCAGGCTGGCCTTGAACTACTGGGCTTAAGTAGTCCTCCCACCTCGGCCTCCCAACGTGCTGAAATTCCAGGTATGAGCCACCAAGTCTGGCCTGCACTCATTTTTTTACTCGTTAATTCATTCAAAGAATGTTAATTAAGGACCTACCACATCCCAAGCACCTTTTAAAGCACCGAGATTATAACAGTGAACAAAATAAGTTGCTACTCATATGGAGCTCACATCCTAATGTGAAAGATAGGCAATACATAAGTAGACAAAAATTCAGATGCTTACTGATATAAAAAAATAAAGCAGAAGAGGGGGATACAGTATGTCTTCAGATGGAGGGAGGAGTATTTTGGGTAAATAGACATTTTATTTGAACATGTTACATTTAAGAAAAGAACTGAATGATGACAGTGAATAGGCGTGTGAAGATCTTGGGGAAGAGTATTCTAAGCAGGAGGAACAGCAAGTGGAAAGGCCCAGAGATAGGACGTACTTAGTGTGTTCAAGGAACAGCTGGGAGATCATGTGGCCAAAGTGTAATGACTGAGGACAGAGTTGGTAGGAGATGATGCTTCTCAAACTTGTATGTGCACATCAGTCATCTGGTGCTCTCTCTCATTAAAATGCAGACTCTGATTCTTTAGGTCTGGGTGGGGTCTGAGATGATGTCTTTCTGATGAGCTCCCTGGTGACGTGGCAAGTTATTAGATGGCACGGAATCTGAATTTTATGTCATTCAGGAGGTCACTGGGAGATTTTAAATAGAGAAGTGACATAATCTTATTTATGGTTTAAAAACATTGCTCCGGTTATTCTGTGGAGAACAGACTGTTTATTTCAAGTGTTAAAATAAGTAACCAATTGGGAGTTTACCCAGTAACTCAAGTGAGAAAGAAAATGACTTGAACTAGAGTTATTGTGATGAAAGTGGTATTGGTAAGATTCAGGATACATTTTGAATGCAGTGGGGACAGGACTTCCTGATGATGATTAGTGTGGGCAAAAGGAAAGGAATCAGAGATGACTTCTAGTTTTTAGTCAGAGTAACAACCCACAGGATGAATGGAGGTATCTTGAGGCAGGACATTTTGGGGATGGGGCAGGCATTTCCTAATTACTGGAAAATATCCGAGGAGTGCAAAATGGAGGTGTGCCTATCAGATCTCATTAAGAGAACTGGCCACAAGGGGTGCAGTAAGTTGATAGCCTGTGGTTGCAGATGCCTTCAATATCTGACTCAGATTTAGAGCTGAAGCCATCTGATTCCCAAGCAGCATCAGGTGTGATGCAAAGCCTTGCCAGAGCTCCCTACTGGACTGGTCAGAACTTCCTCACCGCTACACTGTAGTCTGAGCCTCCTGCTACCCTCTTCTCCTTCCTCTCCCTTCTGCTTGTATAGGAGTCAGCCTTACATCATAAGGTTTTCTTTTATCTTTCGCTGGCATTATCCCCAGTACATCTTTTGCATTTCCAACACCTTCTTGGTATCTGTTTCCCAGAGGACCCAATTGACAATCTCACTTAGAAGACACAACACATGGACTTAGAACCAGCCTTTCAAAATCTGATCTGCTTATAAATAGAGGAGCTTCTGTACTGAGGTCATTCTGAAATCTACTTTTCTTCCCATTTATACTCGATTAGTGCTGTCTAATCTAAATATAATGGGAGCCACATATGTAGTTCTAAATTTTCTAGTTGCTACATTAAAAAATATAAAAAATAGGTGAAAATAATAAATTTTAACTTCATATATCACAATATTTTAACATGTAATCAATATAAATATTATCAATAAGTATTTTACATTTTTTTAAATACTAAGACTGAACTCTAGAGTTTACATTTACAGCACATCTCAGTTTCACTGGCCACAATTCAAGTACATAATCTTCTGCCATCTCACTGTGTCCCGATATGACCTCTTCTTTGTGCATTTCCTGGAGAGATAGAGAGCAAACTCTCTGGTACCCTTATTAGGATGCTAATGCTATTGTGTCAGAACCCCACCCTGTGACTCCATTTACCTTAATTACCTCCACAGAGGCCCTGTCTCCAAATATAATCATGTCAGGGGTTTGCTATATGAATTTTGAGGGAACATCATTCAGTCCATAGGACAGGGTGTCTTTCCATCCCTCAGTGCCTTTGATGGCACCTGTGCTCCCTGTTCATAGTGTAGAGGAGCAAATATTAGTTTAGGAATCCAACAGAACTGGGTGTCTATTATTTACCAACTATGTGACCTTGGAGAAGTTGCCTGACCTCTCTTAGATCTCTCACCTGTAAAATGGAGATAATGCTGCCTTTTTACAATGCTATGAGACTCATATGAGGTAGTGCATGTGAAGGCTTCTGGCCCTGGGTCTGCAAGGAGGTAGATGCTCAAGAATGGACAATTTTATTGATATGCACCTGCCTTCTGATTTGTAATTTTATTGTTGATTTCATAGTTCCCATTTATAACTGCAGAGTCACCATCTACCAGCAAAAGGGAAGTAACTGTAGGGTCCAATGCAAAAGAGAATAAATCTGCTTTTCTTTCCTATGTGATTTCACAGTATGTACTGCATTAAGTGGGGGCTGGGATGCTACATGCACAGAAGTATGGCTTGTGCAAACTGTTTTTGTTCAGATTCTCATCTTCAGCTGTTCATTATTTTGTGGTCACCATTCTTTTGACCACATATTTATTAGCTATTTTAAGTAAACATTGGAAAATAATACGGTGTAATGCACTGCTAATAGAAAACAGCAGGGGGAAAGAGAGGAATCCTTTTAATTTTTATTACCAATCTACTTCTATTAAAATCCTCAGTTGAGATAAAGGCTATCTTGGAGAAACACGAAGAGGAAATCTGAACTAGTAACATGAATATTTTATGTAGTAGATCTTCAACCAGGGGTTTTCTGTTCTTTGAAGATTTTGTGGGTATATCTTTCTTGTCTACAGTCACATATTTGCACAATTCAAAATAAAAAACGCAGTGTATGTCAGTTGCATCACTATCAGTCCTCAGTCTTTTTAAAAATTGAGTTGGATGGTTTTGGTGTTGAAGTAAAAAAAACAGATACTATGCTTGAATGTAAGTATCTCCTATATAAGTGAAATTAATTTTTTTTTATAGTTCAAAGCTAGTTCATGTATTTAGTCTGAAAGAGCTTCAATTTGGTTTCTGTTTTTTTCTTTCCAACTAAATACATGTCGGTGGGGTTGGGGGATTGGGGGGCAATTGTTTCCTAGATGGATGGGACAGTCTTGAATGAAAACAGCTATCATTTTTGTTTGTGGGATTCTATTCAATTTGTATCAGATATTAGTGAGGAAAGGTAACAATAGAGACCTTCAAATTAATTTTTTTTTTTTTTTTTGAGATGCGGTCTTACTCTGTTGCTCAGGCTGGAGGGCAGTGGTGCCATCTCGGCTCACTGCAACCTCTGCCTCCCAGGCTCAACCGATTCTCCTGCCTCACCTTCCCAAGCAGCTGGGACTACAGGCTTGTGCCATCATGCCTGGCTAATTTTCATATTTTTAGTGGAGATGTGGTTTCACCATATTGGTCAGGTTGCTCTTGAGCTCCTGACCTCATGATTCACCTGCCTTGTCCTCCCAAAGTGTTGGGATTACAGGTGTTGGTCACCGTGCCTACCTCTAAAAAATAATCTTTAAGGGTAGATATACCTGTGTGAATCCCAGCATGGCAGAACTGGAGAGGGACCCAAGGATCATTAGTCCAGCTCCTCTTTTAGGAATAAGGAGGTGAAGTAACTTGGCCAAAGTCTAAGGTAGCTTGTTGCAGAGCTGCTGTTAGAATCTACCACTCCTGGCTCTGATTTTTCCATGAAGCATAATTTTTGTCCCTGGAAACCTTTCTTTTTAAATTTATTTTAAGCAAACGAATTATTGTTTAAAAATCTTCCCTGGAAACTTCTAGTTCCCCTGTGTTGTGCAACCCCTAGTGTGATAGCGTTTGGCCATGGTGCCTTTGGAAGGTAATTAAGTTTAGATGAGATCATGAGGGTGGGGCCCCTATGATGGGATTAGTCCTGATAAGAAGGAAAGGGGAAGCCAGCATCTCTGTCCACATGGTAGCACACACCTAGAAAGAAGGCAGCTATCTGTAAACCAGGAAGTTTTCTCACTGGGGAACCAAATTGGCTGGTACAGCAACCCAGGGATTTCCTGGGTTGCGATAGAAGTTCTAAGAGTGTTATTTTTATTCTTTAAAACAAGTTATTTGTATGAATTTAAGGATAAGTGCAGTTTTATGACATGAATGTATTGCACAGTTGTGAAGTCAGGGTGTTTAGTGTACCCATCACCTGAATCAAATATACATTTTACCCTGAAGTGCTTTCTCACCCCTCGCCCTCTCCCTGCCTCCCACCGTTCTGAATCTCCAATGTCTATCTTGTTCTTTCCTCTATCATATTCCCACATAGTCATCCAAAAGCTGAGAAAAATCAACTGCTTTGTACTAATAACTACTTTCAGTGTTTTCTATTTGTAGCATTTTATTTTATTTTATAAGGATACATTTTATTTTATAAGGATATTTTAGAATAGATACATTTCTAGTCTAGAAATCGTCATTTTTGGTAGAATTTCAGACCCATGGTAGGCCAGTTTGAGTTAACACAAGTACAGTTTTAAAATGATACCACAAAAGCATCTCTTCCTCTGTTGTGGGCCCTCCCTGTGCCCTGGGATAACCCCATCTTGGGGAAACACTGTTGTGGTGAGGTGTTTTTCCATACTGTTGCTTTCCCACAGTGCGTCTACTGTGGGACAATGAGCTAGATGGAAGAGAAGGGTACAGAAAATAAGAAGAGAAGACAATTGACTCTTCCTGAGAATCAGTCATTACCATGAGGAAAGTCACTTACAGGTTAAGAAGAGAGACATAGGCTGCATGTGGGACCCTTGGGCAGAGTGAGAGCACAAAGATGGTCCCTATGGGCTCCAGGTCACGGGCAGATCTGACAGCTCAGGCTCATTTTCTCAGGGTCATGATTGTTGAGAAGGATGAATTTCACCTGTGTAAGAAACATTCCTAGAAATATGAAAATGTTTGCCTGTAACTGCCACCGAGCAGGGACAGAAGCTGCCACATGTGAAGGGCTCTTGTCAGTGTCCTGAGCACTCTGCATTTGTGGCATGTCACTTTTCTCAACTGTATCACAACAGGAGAATGGGATCAGGAGAGCCAGTCTAACTCATTTTGACAGGCTCTTCAGGGTTTGGGTGGAAAACAGCCTTTGCGTTGCTGAGGTTATTACAGAAGCAAGGATTAATCATACCTCAGAGCTATGCATCTGTTTTGACCAGCAGGACTACTCCCTGTTGCAATATGTGTCTGTGTGTGTTTGTGTGTGTGTGTGTGTGCGTGCGTGTGTGTGTGTGTGAGACATTTTCTTTTCTTTCAACTTTCTTCCTGGAATATTGCTGATGCTTTCTGATCTGAGTTTCAGTCTGACTACTGGCTCTGTTTCCCTTTTGCATGGGCAGAAGGCTGAGGTTTTCTTCAACTGACAATTCTTTATTAGTAGATGGAATTTTAGAAATGGACTGGGAGATAGGCTATCCCTGTTGCACTTTTAGTTTCAGATAATTTTATCTGCATCCAGCCCCTGGCATTTGCTGCTTCCTAGAAACATAAAATTTGTAAACTTGCTGGCATATATATATATATTTGCCTTAAAAAATCATTTTTCTTTATGATAATCAGCTCCTGGGAAATGGCAACTATGACTACATTCACCAGCCCTTTAATATAGCAGCTATAGAAGAAAGAATGATGTGGCCTGTTTGGCTTGCTAATTTTTTCCTCCTCACATAGGTCTATGGGAGCATTTAAGGAACCCACATGGATTTGAAAAGGACTTTACAGAAATAGAGTAGAAATCAAAGAGGAGTTGAAAACAGGTCTTTAGCTTGAGATGGCTTTTTGAGCCACCTGAGTCAGAGCAGGAGGAGTTTGGCAGGAAGCCCTGGCAGACCTGCCCTGAGAAATATTCTCTGACAAAGTGGCAGTGGGAGTGCTACCTCTCATCATCCTCAGGCATGTAACAGAAGGCAGAAATTTCACAAGGGGAGGGTGTTTTCATGTTTGGACCCCTGGCTTGTTGACTTTTGTCATGCTGCTTTGACCAATCACACACTCTCGCTCTGAGGCAGCACTAATCTCACCCTGGGCCTGGCAGGTGTCGGGGGAGGTGGCATTGTGTTACCAGCTTCGGCTTTGCATCCAAGCTCAGAGGAGCTGACAGGGCCACAGACACAAGTGAAAGCTCATTCTCCACCTCATGGCAGGGCAGAACCCTGCTGATGGGTGCTCTTTTGAGCATCACTGTGTATTGTGAACTCAGAGTTCCACTCTTGCAAGGGCTGCTTGGTTGAGTCATTTGCACTCAGGGTTTGAGGACCTTGCTTCTCTGACATTTCCCAGGTGTGGTTTGTGGTTGGATGCCCCTGGCTTTAGATCAGTATTTTCTGGACACTGTTTGTGAGTCTTTTAATTTCAAAGAACATCAAGATTGGGCTGTGTGACCTTTTCCTCTAAGCTGCCTCACTTTATATCTCTGGCTGTTTTTTTTCTTCTTCTGCACCACTGCCTCCCTACCCATCTCCTAATTTGGGTTTCTCTGTTACCTCCTCATGCATGGCACTGCTTCTTTCAGCAGAAATAAATAAATAATGCACAATTTCCAATTATAAATAATACATGCTCATACTAAGATAAATTTTTTTTTACTTCAGACAGATAATTTGGCAACGTCGAGTCATAAGATTTGAGGGAGGCACTTCTCACACTTTAGTGTGAAAACTCAATCATCACACTCTTGAACTACAAAAGGATGGAGACAGAATTTTTTTGAAACATGTAGGAAGAAAAATTTTAAAAATCCATTCTAATATAAAAAAGACTCTCTCCTTCCTGAATCTTTTTATTAAGTGTTGACTAGATGCTAACATTTCATTTATAAAAATCAGCATGTCAAATGCCTATAGGCAAGGGCAGCATTGTAACCAAGGGAAACAGTGGGTGCAGTGGAAAGAGTGTAGGCTGATCTAGGTCTGAAACCCAGCACAGCCACTTCCTGGCTGTGACTTTGGGCAAGTAATTTATCCTCTATTGCCTCAATAAGTAAAGTAGGAGTAGAAAATATGTTTCTTGGCGGTATTAAATGTTAGACTAAAAGCTACGCAAGGTCAGCCTTTTATAGGGAAGATGTTCAACAAATATTTGTGCAATGGTAATATAATTTAGAAGTTAGGAAAATGGGCTGTGAGGGAAATGTAGACAATGGGAGGATTTACGGCTGGAGTGAGGGAGGATATGAGGAAGAACCAGCTTGGCAGAGGAATTTCCAGGGCACACCTGATTCCACCCAGGAGGCTCACTTTGCTGCTGCAAAAACCCTGAAAGTGTGGAGCCCCTAATGCTGATTCATCTGAGAAATCTTCCCTGACTTTCCTGTCCTTGTGGAGCAGGGAATTTTTTTTTTCCCGTCTCTGCTCCTGCAGCACTTTGTGGCTTTTAAATGAATTTACCACATTATAAAATCTTTTAAAAATTGATAGTTGGATCACTCATGTGCCCGTGAATTCCTCCAGGGTAGGGATAACATCACACTTATCTTTGTATCCTCAGAGGTGCCCAGCCTGGTTTGTTAGATGTTGGGGTAGATGGATATGTCCATGTATGGTGCAAATTATCATCAGTGCAAACAAAGCTTTACTGACTCAGAATGCTTGGAGGCTTGAGGATTTGTGTGTGGGTTTCTTTTTGCAGGAGTTGTTGGGGAGAGACTGTGGTGCAGCAGAAAGAAAGAAGGATAAACTCTAGAATGTAGAGATGCTACATTCTAGATGCTATTAGTTAAATTTTCTCTGCATTTAAAGTATACACAAATATCCCTTTTGGTTTCAGCTCTCATTCAGTGTTTCTGAAAAACCGTAGGGATTCAATACTCCTTAAACTTTTCCACTGCAAAATACCCCAAGGCAAAGTGGAGTGACCACCAGCCTGACTGAAGTTAAGGAAAGTAGGGGCTGGGGTCAAAACCTGAAATAGTCTGCAGCCCACCCACAATTTAAAAAAGTATGTCATTGACTGGTGGCATGTGGTTGTAATTTTAACACTTTGGGAGGTAGAGGCAGTAGGATTGCTTGAGTCCAGAAGTTTGAGACAAGCCTAGGCAACATGGCAAAATCCAATCTTTACAAAAAAACTAGCCAGGTGTGTTGGCATGCATATGTAGTTCCAGATACTCAGGATTCGGAGGCCGGAGGATCCCTTGAGCCCAGGAGCTTATGGATGCAGTGAACTGTGATTGGGCCACTGCACTCCAGCCTGAGCAAGAGAGAGAGAGGGAGACCCTGTCTCTAAAAAAAAAAAAAAAAAAAAATGTTTTGGACTTCCACCAAGATGGCTGAATAGGAACAGTTCCTAGCTAGAGCAACATGGAAGGAGAGTGATCTCTGCATTTCCAACTGAGGTACCAGGTTCATCTCAATGGGACTGGTTAGAAAGTGGATGTAGCCCAAGGAGGGCTAACTGAGGCAGGTTGGGGTGCTGCCTCACCCGGGAAGTGCTGGAGGACCCCCCTCCTACCCAACAGAGGCCATCGGGGACTTTTTTGGCCACTCCTGTGCTCTGGTTCGGATGCTGCACTTCTCCCACGGTCTTTGCAGCCCACAGATCAGGAGATTCCTACCCGACCAACGGGCACTGTGGGTTTCCAGCACAAATCTGAGCTGCCGACTCAGCTGGAGTCACCAGTCTCCAGCACAAATCTGAGTGGCTGTTTTGGCTGGCACCTGGAGCGTCTGTGAGACAGAGTCACCCATACCCCCAAGGGAAAGGGGGCTGAAGGTGGTGAGCCAAGTGATCTGGCTCGGCAGGTCCCACCTCCATGGAGGCAAGCAAACTGAATCCCACTGGCTTGAGATTTTTGCAGCCAGCACAGCAGTTTGAGCTTGAGCCAGGATGGTTGGGCTTGGTAGGGATGGGGTGTCTGCTGTTACCCAGGTAGCCTGCCATTACTGAGGCAGTTCTAACCTTACCTGTGTAAACAAAAGCATAAGAAAGTTTACACAGCAGCTGGGCAGAGCCCACAGCAGCTCAGCAATATCACTGCAGGCACACTGTGACTAGACTCCCTCCTTGCTGGGCAGGGCATCTCTGAAAAAAGGCAGCAGCCTGTCAGGGACTTACAAGCCCCACCTTCCCAGGACAGAGCACATGGGGAAAGGGGTGGTTGTGAGAAATGTCCCTGCTCAGCAGCTCTGAAGGGAGCAGCGGAGCTCCCAGCACAGCACTTGAGCTCTGATAAGGGACAGACTGCCTCCTCAAGTGCCTCCCTGAGCCCTGTATATCCAAAGAGATACCTTATACAGGAGAGCTTTGGCTGACATCTGGCAGGTACCCTCCTGGGACGAAGCTCCCAGAGGAAGGAACAGGCAGAAATTCTTGCTGTTCTGCAGCCTCTGCTGGTGAACAGGCCTTTCCCAGGCAAGCAGGGTCTGGAGTGGACTTCCAGCAGTCCTGCAGCAGAGGGACCTGACTGTTAGAAGGAAAAAAAAAAACCAGAAAGAAATAGCTTCAACATCAACAGAAAGGACATCCACTCAGAGACCCCACCCGAAAGTCACCAACTTCAAAGACCAAAAGTAGATAAATCCATGAAGATGGGAAGAAACCAGTGCAAAAAGGATGAAATCACCAAAAATCAGAACATCTCTCTTCCTCCAAGGGATCACAACTCACCAGCAAGGGAACAAAACTGGATGGAGAATGAGTTTGATGAATTGACAGAAGCAGCCTTCAGAAGGTGGGTAATAACAAACTTCTCTGAGCTAAAGGAACATGTTCTAACCCAATGCAAAGAAACTAAGAACCTTGAAAAAAGATTAGATGAAATGCTAACTAGAATAACCAGATTAGAGAAGAACATAAACGACTTGATGGAGCTGAAAAAAGCATGAGAACGTCGTGAAGCATACACAAGTTTCAGTAGCTGAATCGATCAAGTAGAAAGAAAGGATATGAGTGATTGAAGATCAACTCAATGAAATAAAATGAGAAGGCAAGATTAGAAAAATAAGAGTGAAAAGAAATGAACAAAGCCTCCAAGAAATATGGGATTATTTAAAAAGATGAAATTTATGTTTGATCAGTGTACCTGAATGTGATGGGGGGAATGAAACCAAGCTGGAAAACACTCTTTAGGATATTATCCAGGAGAACTTTCCCAACCTGGCAAAGTAGGCTAACATTTAAATCCAGGAAATACAGAGAACACCACAAAGATAGTCCTCAATAAGAAAAACCCCAAGGCACATAATCATCAGATTGACCAGGGTTGAAATGAAGGAAAAAATGTTAAGGGCAGCCAGGGAGAAAGGATGGGTTACTCACAAAGGGAAGCCCATCAGACTCATAGTGAATCTGTCTGCAGAAACCCTACAAGCCAGAAGAGAGTGGAGGCCAATATTCCACATCCTTAAAGAAAAGAACTTTCAAGCCAGAATTTCATGTCCAGCCAAACTAAGCTTCATAAGCAAAGGAGAAATAAAATTCTTTACAGACAAGCAATTGTTGAGAGATTTTGTCACCACCAGGCCTGCCTTACAAGAGCTCCTGAAGGAAGCACTAAACATAGAAAGGAACAAGTACCAACCACTGCAAAAACATACCAAATTGTAAAGACCATCGACACAATAAAGAAATTGTGTCAACTAATGGGCAAAACAACCTGCTAGTATCAAAATGGCAGGATCAAATTCACACATAACAATATTAACCTTAAATGTAAATGGGCTAAATGCCCCAATCGAAAGACACAGACTAACGAATTGGATAAAAAGTCAAGACCCATCAGTGTGCTGTATTCAGGAGACTCATCTCATGTGCGAAGACATACATAGACTCAAAATAAAGGGATGGAGGAAGATTTACCAAGCAAATGGAGAGGGGGAATAAAAAGCAGGGGTTGCAATCCTGGTCTCTGATAAAAAGACTTTAAACCAAAGAAGATCAAAAGAGACAAAGAAGGGCATTACATAATGGTAAAAGGATCAATGCAACAAGAAGTGCTAACAATCCTAAGTATATACACACCCAGTACAGGAGCACCCAAATACATAAAGCAAGTTCTTAATGACCTACAAAGAGACTTAGACTCCCACACAATAATAATGGGGGACTTTAGCACTCCACTGTCAATATTAGACAGATCAATGAGACAGAAAATTAACAAGGATATCCAGGACTTCAACTCAGATCTGGACCAATCAGGTATCACAGACATCTACAGAACTCTCCACCCCAAATCCACAGAATATACATTCTTTTCAGCACCGCATTGCACTTACTCTAAAATTGACCACATAATTGGAAGTAAATCACTTCTCAGCAAATGCAAAAGAACAGAAATCATAACAACCAGTCTTTCCGATCACAGTGCAATCAAATTAGAACTCAGGATTAAGAAACTCACTCAAAACTGCCCAACTACATGGAAACTGAACAACCTGCTTCTGAATGACTATGGGATAAATAATGAAACGAAGGCAGAAATAAAGATGTTCTTTGAAACCAATGAGAACAAAGACACAATGTACCAGAACCAGGGACAAATTTAAAACAGTATCTAGAGGGAAATTTATAGCACTAAATGCCCACATGAGAAGTGAGGAAATATCTAAAATCGACACCGTATCAAGATGTCTGTTGTTACGGTGTCGATTTTAGATATTTCCTCA
>CAUYOR010069860.1:0-25123 GCA_963573925.1 Callimico goeldii | reverse complement strand
GCCTCCGCCTCCCAAAGTGCGGGGATTACAGGCTTGAGCCACCGCGCCCCGCCTGGACAATAGGTATTTCTGTTGCCTAAACAGAACCTGAATGTTGCAGCTAAAATGAAGAAAGTAGTCACATACTCAGGAAGGGGTAGGAAGGTACTTGGGCTAAACATAATTTTTATTTAGTTTTAAAACGAGGCTTAATGTACCTAGAAAGGGATATAAAGTCACTTGAGCTAAACATAATCTTACTCCATTCCTACAAAGAGTGCTAGTATCTATCCATGTTGCAGGCTTAGCAGTTTTCTGAGGATCGTAGTAGCTCGTGTTCCCATGCATTTTGATTAGCACAAATGGAGACATGGACGACTTATGTAATAATAATACCCTACGCATTACGTAATGGCTTTCTCTAAAGAATCTGCTTTTCTCTGTAAACATTTTTATAAAAAGTCCAAGAAGTGGAAAATATGAGAAAAATATTTTCTGGTAACGACCATATTTGACTGAAATAATTTGGTATGCCAAATTCCGATATGATATTTAGAGATAATAAATGCGTAAGAATTCATTCCAGAAAAACAAATATACATTTCTTCCTATTTAAAATCTCTGTTCCTTGTATAATACCATTTGGGGATTTCTGTGTTAGTCCCTCCACTGCCCTCCCACTCCCCCCAAAAAGAAGCCGGTAACTTCCGTATTCTCATTCACCCAGGAGTGATTAAACTACCAGAATCCTTGCCTCACAATTTAGATGATCAGTCTGAAAGTGGTTACAGCAGGACTTTTAGAAGGTTCTTTGTTTTTGCTGAAAGAATTGCTATTCTCTATAAGATAGCAGCATGTAACTCAGTGGTAAATATTTCTCAACTGTGATATGCACAGATGTTAATATTGTTGAAATAAACATTAGCATGCAGTGCACCCGCATCCCTGCCACTATGGCCCCGCTCAGAGCCTGCAGACAGGCTTCTCTGATGTCTCAATTATGCTGGTGGAAGAACTATGTGCCGGGGAGACAATGCTTTCTGAGCCCCATGTGCTCCTGGTGCCAGTGCCCACAGATGCCTGGCTGACGAATGGACACATAGGGCTGTGCCTGGCACTGCAAGATCCTCCCATTCTACTTCCCCAACACTTACCACCCCACCACACAGTATGCCACAGAGATTATCAATCCTTTCAAGACTCACATCCCTCTTTGTCAGTCACCACAAGGCACCCCCAACTACCAAATCCTCCCTAAGTGTTATCTAAACACTCACTCTGGTGAAGCGGAGTCCGTCTCCCTCTCTAACCCAGATGCGCACACTTCCCAATCCATCAAACCTTATTCTCTTCTCTGAAATTTGAGTCACTATTCATTGACTTACCCTTAAGTTTCCATTCCCTTGATCATCTTAAAAACGACTCCTCCCTGCTTCCTCTGTGATTCTTTCAAGTGGCAGTTGTTTTTTCTCTCCATTTAAAATTTTTTCTTCATCCTGACATTTCCAGAACATTCTCCCTCTATTCTTCCTAAAAATTCCCAGCTCTTTTGAAGATTATGTTATCAAAAAAATCATTCCCCTTGATTGTAGTTACGCTCAATCCTTGAAGACAGAACCAGCCAAATCACCGTCTTAAAGGTTCTCATTTCAACATTAATCCTGGATTACACTCCTGCAGCTTTGCTAGAGCCCTTGCCAAGCTCCTAACTCTGACTGGAGCCAAGGTGAATCTTGAGGTCTACGTGTCCTGTAGATTCCAAACATTGTCTATATCCTCCTGCCTTCACTTGCAGACTTAGACGGATTGCTACACTGTTGGGTAACACTTGAAAGTGAGGCGTCAGCTCCCCAGGATGTAAACTTTAATGAAAAGGGAGATAGATGGAAGAGAACAGGGAAAATAAACGTCTCTATTCCTCCCATCGTATGTTTTCTCCTTGCAGACTTTACAGAGAAACCTCACATTTTAAGTGAAAACACTTGCTGACTCTTCTACCTTACCTCTCTACAAAGCGCAGTTCTTACTCCTGCTTTTATATTACTTTGCATCGTGTTTTATCTTGTCTCTTTTCATCCTCACTGCCCTGGACTTTCACATACTAAATAAGGTGTAAGCACTTTAATCCCTGCCTCCAGCTCTGTTTTCTGGAAGCTGGAGGCAAAGACAAATCGTTAGTACCTGTGAGTATCTTCTGTGGAGACCAGCGGGAAATCAATAAACTTCCAGGGTAAAATAAGGAAGATACCATATTTTGTCCCAGTGGGTTCTTCTGTCTTAATCCTGTGTTTGAGAAAAATGATAATCAATGTGTAATGAGCCACAAGACAATATCTTTCTTTCTGCTTCCTTTACTAGCAGATGACCTGGGATTTTTCACCAGGGATTATACTTTATTGTTTGCTGTTTTTCTCAATAAAAATGGAGTAAGAGTCTCACATGAAATTGATCAGTGTGAGGCTGGTCACTGGCATTCCTCTGCTCCCATCTGTCAAACCAGCACGGATTTTGATATAGCCATTTCATGATTGAAAATTTCATTTTCTTGTGAATCACACGTGCTACTTAACTTTATAAACTCTAGACCAGTGCTGTCTAATGGAAATTTTGTTGGTAATAGATTTCTTCTGTGTCATTCAACGTAGAAGCCACAGGCCAAGTGTGGCTATTGAGCAGTTGAAATGTGGTTAGTGAAACTAAGGAATACAATTATTAACTTTATCATTTATTTATTTTATTTATTTTTTTTGAGACGGAGTTTTGCTCTTGTTACCCAGGCTGGAGTGCAATGGTGCAATCTCGGCTCACTGCAACCTCCGCCTCCTGGGTTCAGGCAATTCTCCTGCCTCAGCCTCCCGAGTAGCTGGGATTACAGGCACGCACCACCATGCCCAGCTAACTTTTTGTATCTTTAGTAGAGATGGGGTTTCACCATTTCGACCAGGATGGTCTCGATCTGTTGACCTCGTGATCTACCCGCCTCGGCCTCCCAAAGTGCTGGGATTACAGGCGTGAACCACCGCGCCCGGCCCTCTTTACTAGTCTTGAAGGTGGAAGCTGCCATTGTGGGAGAGAAGGGGTCCATGTGGTGAGGACATGAGTGTGGTCTCTAGGAACTTATACAAGTTATCAGCTGACATCTAAAAAGGAAATATGGAATTTTTGCATGCAGGTAGAAGGAACTGAATTATGCCATTAACCTGAATGAACTTGGAAGAGAATTTAGAGCTCTAGATGAAAGCAGAGCTGAACAGAGACATCAATGTCAGTACTGCAGACTCTGAACAGAGAATTCAGTTGTGCCATGCTCTTACTGCTAACCTGTAGATAATGGAAGATTATACATGCTGCTTCTTAAAGCAACTACTTTTGTGGTAATTTGTTATGCAGCAGTAAAAAGCTATTACACTTAACTCTGTGTCAACAATTAAAAAACCAGATGAGGTTAGAAAATACATGCATACCTGCACTTACACAAGTCCTGTGAGTCTTCTTCAATGTGCAAGTAACTTCAAATGGGCTTTTAGAACTGCAAGTAATCCTATCATATTTTCCCACTCAACTTGCTTTCCCACCTCCAAAAAAATATGCATTTCTTGATTTTTTTCTATCTTGATACCTCTATGATCCTTGAAAAAAAGTCAACTTCAACCAAAGCTTCAGAAGTTTCATAGTTCCTGATCAAAATAAAATGCACGGGAAAATGAAACCCCCTGAACAAAGCCAGCACAACAGGCTACGGAGTCAGAGTCGCAGAATCTTCAGATACGAATGCTGTTAGATAAACATTTTTGGATGAAGTTAGAAAGTGTGATTTTTCTCCTGAACAAATTAGGTGATGTAAAATAAAAAAACATGCAAAAGTGATCTTGAAACTACCCACTTAGTAGGGCTAACTGCCAGACCACAGCAATTACGTGTTGGTGATGAGGAGTTCTCTACAAAGACTTCCATAAATGTGGAAATAGTACAGTAAAGTCATATCCTGGAGTGGGAGATGGAGAGAGTGTGAAATCCTGAGTAGTTTAAAAATACATCTAAAAGAAATATAAGAGATTGTAAATGAGCAAATAAATCTTTTTTTTAAGGTTTTTAAAGAAAGAAACAAAACAAGGTAAAATCTTTTGTTTTTGTTTTATTTAATTATTCTACTAACATCCATTGTCCTGGAAAATCCTCAAGAAGCAGAACAACAATTATGAAGGAAGATGAGGCAAGGAAACATGAGAACATACCTCCTTTACCTCCACCTGCTTTTATCTTCTGGACATAAACTTTGGGACATGCCTGACCTAGAAAGAAATTCAAGGGATTAAAGATTATGTATAGAATGGTCATGTTCATACATGTTCATAGTTAGCTGTGACCAGAAAACTATAGAAACTCAAGTCTTTTAATGATTAAAGCAACAATGTTAATGTTTCATAATGTCTTTACCTTCTTTCTTTAGAACATGTAGATATTATCTTTTGTTTCCACCTTTTGCACATATGTCCAAGTTCCAAGGAAAAATAATAAAGTAATAATTAATATTCTATTGCACAATTATGCAGTGATATATTTCATTTTTAAATAAACTTAATCTGGTCATCACACCTTTCTCAAGTTATCAGATTTGTAAGCTCCTTTTTGTGGAAAATATCAACAATGTGCTTATGCTTGTGTTTTGGACTTCCTTAGCCCACTTCTCACTTGTATCCAACCCAATCAGGTTTTTATGTCACCAATACTCCTATTGCCAAAACTATCACGTTCAATAGGTTAAGTTCTTACATTGTTTGTTCTATCAGCATGTTTGGAAAGTACTCTGTTTTAATATTTGCTATTAGTTTTCCTGGACACAGTCTTTCTGTTCTCTTCCAATATTACTGTATGTTTCTTTTAAAATGCTTTTTGCTTAATTTTTAATTCTTATAGATTTCTAATGTTGTGATGATCTCATTCATCCTATTATCTTTTCTACTTGCATACATACTGCCATCTCTTATAGTTGTATTAGTTAAGCACCATTTATCAATATCTTAAATTTCTATCTCCAAACCTGTAATATTCCTTGGATTTCAGAGTCATATAGTTAACTAAATACTAAATAAAGCCACTTAGGTAACTGATGGGCATCTCAGAATAAATTGGTAATAGACTCTAACATTTCCCTCAATAATCCCAATTTCCTGGTATGCACACATTTTTACAATATCTTCTGCTTGAATGTGGTATCTGTTACTTAATTCCTACAAAGAAAATAAAGCAAAAATGATGTAATGTCAATTTTGGATGATATTACATGAGACTGTAACTTTCTTTCTTTCTTTCTTTCTTTTTTGAGACGGAGTTTCACTAGTGTTACCCAGGCTGGAGTGCAATGGTGTGATCTCAGCTCACTGCAACCTCCGCCTACTGGGTTCAGGCAATTCTCCTGCCTCAGCCTCCCGAGTAGCAGGGATAACAGGAGTGCACCACCAGGCCCAGCTAATTTTTTGTATTTTTTAGTAGAGACGGGGCTTCACCATGTTGACCAGGATGTTCTCAAACTCTTGACCTCGTGATCCACCTGCCTCGGCCTCCCAAAGTGCTGGGATTATAGGCTTGAGCCACCGAGCCCGGCCAAGATTGTAACTCTCATCTTGCTATCAAGTTATCTCTATTTTATCCCTCCCTTATTGGCTTTGATAAGGCAATTGGCCATGTGGAGAGGCCCACATAACAAAACACTGATGGCCTCCTATTGACAACCAGAAAAAAAAAAAAAAAAACCTGAGGAACTGCACTGACTCAGTTTATACCCCGGAAAGAATGAATTCTGCCAATAAACTTGGAAGTAACTTACTTGTTTTTGACTTTATAGGATCATAGGTGGAAGTACAAGACGTCTCAGATGAGACTGTGGACTTTGGACTTTTGAGTTAGTGCTGGAAGGAGTTAAGACTTTTGGGACTGTTGGGAAGGCATGATTGTATTTCGAAATGTGATAAGGACATGAGATTTGGGAGGAATCAGGGGCAGAATAATATGGTTTAGATCTGTGTTCCCACCCAAATCTCCTGTTGAATTGTAATGCCTAATATTGAAGCTGGGGCCCAGTGGGAGGTGGTTGAATCATGTGGGTAGTTTCTCATGAATGGTTTAGCAGTGCCACTGGGTTCTGTTCTTGTGCGAGTGAGTGAGTGTCATGAGATCTAGTTGTTTAAAAATGTGTGGTACTCCTCCCTCTCTCTCCTGCTCCTGCTCCTGCCACATGAGATACTTTGCTCCCCTTTGTCTTCTGTCGTGATTGTAAATTCCCTGAGACTTCCCCAGAAGCTGACGTTCCCATGCTTCCTGTACGGTCTGCAGAACTAAGAGCCAATTAAACCTCTCTTCTTTATAAATTACCCAGTCTCAGGTATTTCTTTATAGCAATGTGAGAACAGACTAACACATATATATTTTGGTACAAGGAGTAGGAGGCCACTCAAATAAATAACTAAAAATGTAGGGCTTTGTTTTAGAACTGAGCAGTGAGCAGAGTGATTGCATCACAACATTGTAACTTTCATTTTAGTTGCAGAATTTGTCTTTCGTTTTTTTCCCTTGTAAGCTTTGATGAACTAAGCCACTGTATGCAGAGATACGCAATGCAAGCAATTAAGGGAGGCGTCTTGCTGAAAGATAGCAAGGAGTTAAAGTCCTCAGTCTGACATACCAATATCCATGTGAAATAGGAAGCAGATATCATACCAATATCCATGTGAAATAGGAAGCAGATTCTTCCCAGTGGAACCTGAAATTAAATCTGAGTCCTGGACAGCATAGCAACCGAAGCACTGTAAGAGACCCCGAAGTTAAGCTCTGCCTGGTTTTCTGTTCCACAGAAACTTTGAGATAATAAATATATGTTGTTTTAAGAAATTATGTTTATAATGGTATGTTTCACAGCAATAATAACTGGTAGAAAATATGAAAGAGACTATTTGAATTTTTTTGGGGGAGGAATATGTTTGTATTGTATGGATGAAGTTCCCACTCTTGCCTATAGGTATTATTATGTGAAAGAAGTTGAAGTCATTTTGATATATAATTTTCCATATGAAATAATATTGAAAACTATTTTTTACCTAAAACTATATATTTAGTTTGATACATAAATCTTAGCAATTATGCATAAAAGAATAGAATAAAAGAAAATAAAAACATGGCAATAATATTTGTGCATAGAATTCTTATTTTATACTTTCCTTCAAAAATATTAACTCTACTGTCAATCCCAAGGCTATTAGAAATGTAAAAATATAACTTTTCTGTAATTACAACTTCAGATTGATAAATGAATATCCATACAGATACAATATATTTCAGAGTTATCAAGAATGATCAATAAATTATGTTTGTGTGTAATTATGTATATATTCTTTTTTCTTTTGAAAATGGTGCTAATACAAATGCTACACAATTATATTACTGATCTTTTCACTAATTCTTACATATTTGCCTTAGTCTTACATTTAATAAGCTCTGAGATTGTCAGTGTTATTATTTAATTTTGCTACTACCGTCTAATAAAAATTACCAAGTAATAAAATACAAAATTTGCTTCAGGAATAATTAAGACATATTCAACATGAATAATTTAATAAGGTATATTTTAAATAATAAACATGGTATATCATTTTAAGAATGTTGACTGAAAATACATGTTTAACTCCCCCAAATCTTTGTGAATAATAATAACTCTGAAAAATCTATAATAATATGGAGAAGGAGTGCATGACTGTGTGTTGTGAAAATAACGGCAAGGGAAGTATAAATGTTTATATATTTTGGAGAATTTCTCAAAGCACGAAACACACTGGTTCACATCAGAAGCCACAGCCTCAAACAAATTCCAGAGGAGGCAGAAGCCAAGATGATTGTCTCTATGCAAGAAGAAGTAGAGACGGAGAGTTGCTTATGCAAGGAAAAATATCATGATAGGTAGTTCACAGGCTGTCTAATGAGGAAAAACAGTTCTGCTTTTTTATTTTCATCTGAACCTCCTATTATCAACACAGATAATTTTTATATTTAGGACAAAACACAAAGGAATTATCTGAAAAAATTTAAAAGCTACCTTAGGTAATATGGAGTCCTTTATGTAGGTGATTATTTTTTGTTAGAAAGATCTCTTCAATTTGTCTCAGAAGTGAGAGAAAAAAAGCAGTCTACTGTGGGTTCCACGCACATTAAGGTAAATCCAAATGCTTGCTTCCTCTACATGCACAAAATTCTTGGTGAGAAACGCCATAGAAAAACAGATTTGTTCAGAGATATGTGTGTTTAGATATAGACAATAAAATAAAAACCCCGAGCAGCCTTCTCTTTTCTTCATATATGTCAGGGGTTGACCGTAATAATCAAGCAAGTCAGAAGGAAACGTTCCACGCTCTGAGTTCCAGATTAAGAGTCCTTTATTAATTAGCTGACGACAGAGAGTCAGCTTACGCTCAAAATCTCTTAGCCCTGAAGAAGGGGCTTGATTTCCCTTTATGCCTTGATTTAGGTAGGAGAGGAGGAGCCTAGCTGAAGCAGAATTTTACAGAAGCAGAACAGGCAAATTAGCTAGTAACCAGGTGGGGAGGAGGTTCCCAGGATTGTTGGTTGCTAAGAGTATTTCCAAATAATCATGAAGAGGGGGTTCAAAGAAAGTAATGCACAATAGCAGGTGTGCTTGCCAAGCAGGATGACGTTACATCGGTTATATGGTATGTAAGCACAGAATCAGCGTGACATAAGCACAGCCTCAGTGTGACCCAGTTATGCACCCAAAGAGGCTGTGCTAGGGAGGGGGAAGCTAGATTAGAGTTTACAGCTAAGATGGAGTCAGTGATGCTAGCCCAGTGTAGGTTATTACAGACAAGTTGGATCCCACAAGACAAATCCAGCCCAACACCAGTTTCTGTGTAGCTGATAAGCTAAGAATACATTTGCAGTTTTAAATAGTTGAAAAAATTTTAAAATACTATTTCACAACATAAAAAGATATGAAATTCAAAGTTCAATGTTCATAAACAGAGTATTTAATTTTGTTTTAGGAACATGGATATATTCCCTTGTTTACATCTATGGTTAATGTCATGTTGCAATGGCAGTGATGAGAGGTGAGTATTTGAGATAGAGGGAGTATTATTTGCAAACAGAAATGATATACATATAGATGTTGATATAGACAAACAGAGTGATAGACAGGTAGCTCTATAGCTGTATTGGATCTGTTTATCTATCTATCTATCTATCTATCTATCTATCTATCTATCTATCTATCTATCTTTATCTGTAATGACTGGAGTCCCAGCAGCTCAGGGTGCAAGGCAGGAATTTAACCCTGGGAACGCTATCCCATGGCAGACTGCACTCACAGACACCTACATACATTAATATTGGGACAATTTACACACGACGATTAACCAAGTATCCAGTTTTGTGATATGAGAGGAAGGGGAGAAATAAGAACTCACATAGATAGTAGCCACTCTTTGTAGAGAGTTCTTATTTTATACGGTTTTCTTCTTAAGGAACTTGTTCTTTGCTTCATGACTTGCAGTGCCCTTTCCTGTACTGGAACAAAACACCATCTTTCTTATTTAAAATGTATGAAATGTTCAATACTGAACGTGTCTTATGCATGTTTGGTATTGATCAGATGACTTATCTGACCAAGGAGAATGTAGGAGAAGCAAGTGTTTGAATTTACTTTAATGTGCATGGTTCCCATGGTAGACATTTTTAAATCCATTTCTGAGGCAAATTAAAGAGACCTTTCCAGTCCTAAATAATCACCTATTATTAGATACAGAACTCCATAACTTCTAAAGTAGCTTTTGTAATTTTTCAGATAACTGCTTTGTTTTTGTTCTGAATACAAAATCATCTGTACTGAGAAAAGGAGACTGCGGTGATTGAGATTAAAATTAAAATCAGATTGAAATCCTGCTTTTTAAAAAGAAAAAGCATATTGAGATGAAGATAAAACATAGCCCAATAGGCTTACTAAAATTTTACATATTATCTGGCTAAATCCAGCAAAAAATGGGAACTAAGAGAAATAAACAGAACATTGCCAAGGACTTTGGCCGTAAGATAATTGCAGAATTAAAAAAACAAACACACACAAAAACAAACAAACAAACAAACAAAAAACAGGATTTCTATTTCAATCAGTTTATGGAATGTAAGATTCAAAATTAAAACTCCAGTTTCAGCCTTGTATGAATTGAATAAGAGAAATGAATTGAATAAGAGAATTTATCTCCATAAAATTACTCATAGATTAAGGGTGAACATAAAATAATATGATGTAAAATAACCTCACCCATATTATTGGAAATTTAAGGGAAATCACTCACCTTAACCTTGACCAAAAATTAAAAGGGGAAAAAAAAAGCAAAATCTCATTTTTGAAAAATTTTAATCATAGACCACTCTTTACATGGATTTATGGTGGTCCAGAATTATTAAACTAAAAATGAGGAGAAGTTGATTCTTGAGAAAGGCATCAGTTAATCATTATATGTAATGATGAATTTTTTTATGGAGGTCATTACATTATGTCAAACTCAAATTAATATCACAAATATGTTTCCAATTACATTTAACAACTCAGAATAAAAATGTATTAAGCATACGAGAAAATAAGCTGTCATGAATGAAAAACCAGAAGAATGAGAGCTGCTGGCCTTCATTTTATGTTTTCAAAGGACAATTATTTACTTTGATTATTGGCCTTTGAAAATATAAAATGAAAAATAACTATAATTACTATTTTCAAAAACACAGAATAAATAGAACATATGTTGACTGAGTAGTCAGACTTGAAAAATAAACTATTAGAACTTTTAGAAATAAAATAATAAAGAATTGAAATGGAAATCAATACACAGTCTTCATGGCAGTTTAACTATGGCTGATGAGAGACTTAATAAACTGGGAGATATATTTGAAGAAATATTTACAAATGAAACATTGATATCAAAGAAATGGAAAATATGAAGCAGAAGCTAAAGATCTGGAGGGATAATGTGTAATGTATACCATATAAGCCTAATTGGAGTTCTCAAAAGAAATAACATAACAAATGAACATAGTCTTAATTGACAAATTAACATTGAAAACATTTTAAGAAATGGTGAGACAACAATCAAAACATTCAAATTATCCAACAAATTAAGATATGCAAAAAAAAAAAAACAAGAATTGATCTTAATGTCTATGTTTATTAATATTAAGTTAATGTTAAGTGTTTTGATATTTATATTTGTTTTATATACATGGAGATGTTATATTTAATTTATTTGTTCTTAGTATATTTAAGCTGTATTTCATCTTATATATTTACATCATTAATGCTGTATTTGTTTTCCATATTTATTTCATTTGTTTATAACTTATCTATTATTTTTATGTTTTATTATAATATATTATATATGACATAGCATTCATATTAATATAATTATACACATATATTATGTTATGTTACCTATATTAATTTATTATTATATAATATATAGTGATTTTCTATAAATTTACTGCCTATATTTAATATCTATATTTATAATGTATATATTTAGTATCTATGTTAATTTACATTAATTTGAGTGCAAACATTTGGCATTTGAAATTCAACAGATACTTTTCACTTTTAGCAACAAATCATGCTGATTTCTCATCTTTAGTATTCCCCTTCAGGGATGATACAATGAGAGCCAGAGGAGATGTCACCTTACAGATACTGGAGTTTGTAAGTTAATCTAGGAATCATGAAAATCTTAGATCAAATCCCAGTAGCACCTGTACTGTGTATACCTTCTACTGTTTCTTCATTGATTAAATCCTGACTGATAAAGCCCCCACCAGTATAATATACCATTCTAGTTTACCACACTAATGATTTCAACAGTGTCATTTCTGTAAAATGCCACAGGTTATTGGTAATGAGATCCTAATTCTCATGTCATTACCAGCATATCCAGTCACAAAATCCTATTGTAAAATATGTTTCATTATACCACTCATAACACACGTTTTCTGATGAGCTTTTATCAGAAATAATCTTTAATAGAGTCAATTGCTTATAGAATTTTGTTAATGAGTACTTTCAAGGAAAATCACTGCAAAGGAATGAAGGAATCAAAAATGAGTGGTGGGGTAAAAAAGTTTATACAGAATGAGATTGTAACACAGGTTGCAGTTCATCCCACAGGGAGTTCTGGAGCTGGGACGACTCTTCAGATTATCAAGATTGGTGAAGAGTCTGAGATTTTATGGTATTTGCCAGCTAACAAGTTACTCCCTTGCAGTTTTGTTGAGGCTGGCAGTACATGAGACTCCTTGGTCAGAGAATAAGCATTTTACTATTCACAATGAACGTCATGAGCATTAGAATACTTGTGTCAGTTCTCCTTCCCAAGTTCCATGGGGAAATGCATGGGAAGAAGATGGATGGCTACACATGAAGTAAGTTGTGTTATAGGCGAGGATCCCTGAACTTAAGTAAATAAAATCTTATATACTGGCAATAAACATGCCTGTATATTGCTGTGAGATAATATCTCTATCTTCCAAGACTTTTACCCTTCCCTTTTTTCACAGAGAATTGTCCTATCTGTATCTTTCAAGTTAGTTCCATGTGCACATATCTTTAGCTAGTTAATGCCCCTGTTTGTAAGATGTGCAAATGAGAGGGAGAGCCATAAGGAATTATCTCACCACAAAGAGTTCTCATAGATGAGAAAAGGGACAAAAGGGTCTGGCCTTCGAAGCCTTTTAACAACTAATCATCAGATACACACTGCCCTTTCAGCTGATTGAAGTTTCCAAGAGATATTTGGCTGTGAGTCATTGATAGCTAACAGTTCTCTTGGCTAGGGGAATAGTGATTTGGTTTGGGAGTTAGGAGTCTCGTGTATTATCCTACAGCATGGACTACATCATGAGAACATGTCATTCTACAAATCATTCTTATTTTCCCTTATCTTGTTAATTCATTAACCAAGGGCCACACAGATATCATCATGTATCATCTGATGTTCCCTGTTATCTTTTTAAATTTTATCCCTATGACTTCATTTTACCTACTCACAGTTTGAATTCATGCTATTTAATTTGTAGATGGTTATTTATTCTTTTCTGGTTTGTCTTTTTATTTTGATAGTATGCAACTTGCTAGAATAAACATTCTTTTCCTTTCTGCATCAAATAAACAGATGGCTGTTTCAAAACTGTGAAATATGAACATAATTAAATAAATTCAAAGACAATCATGCATATACTTTTATTTTGCAACATAACTTTATCTATGCCTACACATATATATGATTTTCCAAATGATGTTATCAACCTATTTTCATTTTTCAAATAGCTTAATCTAAACCGGCAATGAAATTTAATACATTACAGAAATGTCTCATTCTGGTTGAGAAAAAAAATTACCAAAGACTCAAGTGTTTCTTAAAAACTTGGGGAAATTTCAGTTTCCATGATTTTCACCAGTACTATAGAACAGAACTTCACATTTACAATTTCCTATTGATATTAAATCAATACCAATTGAATATCAAATAAGTATGCACGTATCAAAAAAGATTATTTTTTTAAATCCAGACAGAAAGTGTGTGTTTTTTCAAAAGTTCTTCAAGTAATCAGTCAAGGGTTGGAAATATCAGATTATATCAATCAATCAAACTCTTACATTACATGAGCTATCATAATACATAGGATGATTTTAAGTCCCTGTGCCAAGAAGAATCTCAAAACATTTAAACCAAAAAGAGTGTCTATTAAAAAAATAACATTAATAATCATAAAACTTCTTGCCAAATGTTATCTAAAAAGGTAGCAACAGGGCCCACTGGAAGACATGTCCTATCCTTTAAAGAGATAAACAAACAAAAAAAAAGTGGAGTTGGGGGTAAATTTTTATAAAATTGACAAATTCGGATAACTGTGAAATGATAATATTCAAAATATTGATAATGTTTTCATTCATTAGAGAAGATTTGTTAATATAAATCATGTTCACAATTGATTCACTTTTGCTATACTCTAGAGTATTTATTTCTCTTATGTGTCTGAGTTACAAAATATTTTTTGCATGAATATTATTTGAAATACAGCTAGATGCAACATATATATTAGTCTAAGACATGTTTATTATACTTCTACTATTTTCTAGTTACTGAGTTAGTTACTATCAATACAATGTACAATATAAAAAATTCAAAACAATCCCCTCATCCATTAATCTAAACAAAAAAGAAAAAGGATTTTTGTTTGTTTTTGTTTTAATGTTGAGGAGCTGACTTGCATCAGCACTTGTTTCTTCTCTGTAAGTCATTCTTAGACTCTCCATGTCACACCTACCTTATCAGGACAGGTTTCCTCGGAACCAGACTCTGAGGCAGACAATAGCCGAAACTGTACTGAAAAGAACTTTCAGGAACATCACTATGATGAAATGAGGATGTCAGTGATTTATCTTATTTTGGTTTGATTTTCTCTAGACTAAATAATGTAAAATAAATAAATTCAGCCTGGAATATAGGCTATAGGTAAGAGAGGCAAAACTCTATCTGAAATGTGAGGGCTAGAATCAATATTTTTCTGTTCTTTGATTTCTCAGGCGTATCATTATATATTTTAATTTAGTTTTATTTTATTTAAAAACTGGATCCTTTAAAAATACCTTTATGCAATTTTCTTTAAAAAATCAGACTAAACACTAAAATAAATTCACATGTAAATTAATTTATAGCATAATTGTGTAAATTCATTATATATTTTGCATAAAAGAGACCTTTATATTATGTAAGATGAAAGATAATTTGCCAGTTTATCTAATGGAAATATTTGATTGATTAATTCAAATATTCATCCAAGTATCTGGGGTTTTTTTCCCAAGAATATACACATTTGTGTATGAGAAAATTTATTAAAGACAATAAAAATTGAAATAAGAATTTTTATGTTTTGAAAATATTTTATATAAACAATAAATGTTTTATAAAAATAAGAACATTTTAAATATTCTGAGCAAAAGAGAGTATTTTAGAAAGACCAAAACATTATTATCAATGATCCATACATCTTCAGCCAAACCAATCATAAGTTTAGTGTAGCTATGCAGTAGATATTGAGAAATCATAAAAATTTAATCATGAGAAATTTGTATTCACATTTCTCTGAGTTAATGATCCTCAGGAACACATGCTATAATCAGGTAGTCTTAATTCAGTATTTGCAACCATCGGCATTTAAATATTTTTGAACCTGCTAAATACAGCCCACTCATAAGTTATAACAAAACTTCCTGCTTGGGTCAGAACTGAGGTTCCCTTCTGACTTAATGGTGTTAGGCAACACTGCCGCCTAGAGGTATTATGATTATTCCTAGTGGACAAGGTTTCTACATTTCAAGAAAGTCTCAGAAAATGTATTAACACTTAAGCAATGCTAAGAACATGTCAAATGGATATGTGGCTACTTTATGAGATGTGTAAGAGATCTAAGAACCGTATAAAAAATAAATGGAAGTTTATCAACAATCAGAATACAAGCAAATACTAACAAGTACGTGTTCTTAAGTTCCGGTGAAAGTTGGACCAGGTTTGACTGTCAGAAGAAACAATGGCTTCTACATTGTGTGACTGAACTTGAAAATTGCCCTAACCAATTACTCCCTGATATGATTGTGCATTTGGTAAGGAAGGAGTCAGCTCTGTAAAAGACAGAGGTTTCTTACTATAAGAGTTTGCAACTTTTATGCTGCAACTTTATCTAAGGAACAGTTCATCAGATTCTGGAAGGCGACTTATCACTAGATCAAAAGTGGGAAGTATCAGAGGTCAGTGGTAGAAAAGTGGAATTATCATTCAAGAGGAACATGAGGGTAAAATAGCAAAGATGAATAGCGGAGAAACTTCCACAATTGCAGGTGATGGCTTTGTTTTCTCTATGACAATCTATGCCCAACATATATAAGAGAAATGATTTTTGATTAAGATTACAGAGGAGTGCCAATTTTCCAAAAATTTTAAACAGATTTGGGTAGTCTGGGAGAATTATTAACTTTTTAACATCCAAAATAGAAAAGGTTCAAAATAATGAAATTCAGGATAATACGAAATATTATAGGAAATGTCTGTAGCTGATAGTTGATGGAGAAATGGAAATAGGTTACTTATTTTCTCAGAAGCATCACTAGGAGTATTACTATATAGTTCCCTAGAATTATACTGAGCGGTGGAAAAAGTCCAAGGTCTTATTCTTATTTTAACATATATGTCCTAAGTGTCTCCTATCTGTGAGGCCTCAAAAGGCAAGCAGGCAAATTATTTGCCTTCATGTCACAGAGGAGATAGTAAATGAAACAATTAAATATATGTAACTTGTTAAATATTGTTAGTGATTGAAGTAAATGAACAGGGTAATGCAATGTTTTGTTATTACCTCTGGGAAGTTATATTTAATTCTGAGACTTTAAGAATGTAAAGTCTAATGAGTGAACTAGGCAAAGGCAGACACTGAAAGGATGGCCTAAGGATGGGAAACAGATGAGAATTTGGTAAGAACTGACAGAGAGCCAGTGAGATTGGAATATAAGAGGGTGATTTGGTTGACTTTTCTGGTTACAGTTCCAAACTCTTAGTTTTTAAAAACAATAAAAATTACTTGTAGCATTAAATATAGATTAAGTGTAGACACTAGGTCATTTGCAGTTCTGATCCAAGATAGAGGCCTACTGTAGCCTATGCTAGGATACCCACCTCCTCTCATTTTAGGACCCACGCTTGAGGTGTAGACACAGAGTGTGAGATGATGTTCTCCTGACCAAAGGGAGAAGAAAAAGACTAACCTGGACCAGGTAATCACATTTGAAAACCTATTTAAACTAGGATATGGCGCACATCATAGTTCACCTTCCTCTAACCTAAGCTAACTCACAAAACCAAGCTCAACACGGGGTAGTGATGTTAATTTTTTTTACAAAGAAAGAAGAGAGCAATCAACTGAAATAATAATTTAATCTGTCAGAGATGGAGAAGGTAATATGTTATTTGAAAAGGTAAGAAAATACTACTTCTTAGAATGGTTTGAAGCTATGGAAAGATTTTACACTTGAAAACCACAGATGGGTCTTAAAGAAAATAGCATAATATAATTTATATCACAAAATAGTAACCCAGATTAAAATGTACAGAATTTATTACAGTTAGGCAACCAGAAGAGCAGATAAACTTGTTTAGTGACTGTGAAAGTCCCCCAAAACAAGGCAGCATAAACTAAGCTAGTGGAGTTTAAAAAAATAGACAAACTTAAGATGTATTTTTAAACTGGAATCCAAAATACTTCCTGAAATGTGCTTAATAGCATATTTTCAAAAAAATATTTTAATTATAATGATTTCAGACCCACTTCCAGGGTTAAATCCTAGAAAAATCTAAGGAATTGAAATCATCAAGACCTGTTAATCTGGGGTTCATGATGTCATTGAAAATAAGAGGATTTATTGAAACTCCTTATAATAAAACTTTAAACTCCTCTATTCTGTATCTAACCTCTGGCTAGAGGCAGAACTACAGATTAAGGGGAATTTAGTATGTAGAATTGCACCTACCTTTCCTGTTTTCAGTGGTATATCTAACTCAAAGAGTTACCAGATGCAGTTGAGGTTGAGAGTAAAATATATTAATGAAAACTTAGAGGAGTATGTGACAGTTTGGTTACTGAAGGCTAAATCCCCCAAATCCCTTCCAATATTTTATTCCTCGATCATTGTGGTCAACTTTATATACCTCACATATGAGATTGAAAAGATTCTTGCCTCAGAAGTTTGCACTGTGCAAAGGAAGAAAATTTCAAAACGTACTGACAGTTGTTAATCAAAATACAGAGAGTTGGCAGTCACTTTTCCCACAAAAATTGCAATCCCTAGATCTTTTCTCAATAACATTAGAGAAAGAAAGGTCCATTAGGTGAAACCATGGCTATAAAAGTGCAGAAGTTTCGATTGCTTTCTTTGTTTAATAATTTGGAACAAATATTATTTAGTGGAAGAAGCACTAAACAACCAAATAGACAGAGTAGGGGTGACGTCACCATCCCACCCCCTTGCAGTGCTGGCACAATGATTACAGAAACAAAATAGTCATGTTAGGAGAGATGGATTCTATACATTGGCCCAACAACTTGGACTTAGCGATGCAACCATGATTAAAGCCAGTTATATAATCTGCTAGCAACAAAGAACAATGCTAGGCCTATGATATCACAGGCTTGAAACCTCAATAGGCACTTGATGGCAGGTTAACTATGTGGGGCATCTTGCATTCTGAAAAAGTCAGAAATGTGTTCTCACAAAAATAGACACGTATTATGAATATCAGTTTGCCTTGTCGGCCCATAGGACCTCAGTCAATATCATCATGTTAAGGATTATTGCTTGTTTAACGCACAGGCATGAGGTGCCGCATAATCAGATCAGTGGACCCACTACACCACAATACGGTGTTAGCATGGCTCACAGCCCTGAGACCTACTGACAGTATCACATCCACATCACTCAGAAGCTTCTGGGCTCTTTAAGTGTTGCATTGCCTTGTTGAAAGCACAGATAAGCTCCAACTCAGAGGCAATATTCAACTAGGATATACGGCCATTACCTTGACAGTGTGTTAAATGAAATGAAAATTCATGTATAAAACGGAAGTTTGCTCCTGTGGTTTGAATGTTTATATCTTCACCAAATTCATACAGTGTGATTTTATTAAAATGTGGGCCTTTGGGAGGTGATTAGATCATCTTGATGAAGCCCTATGAATGGGATTAGTGCTCTTATAAAAAAGACCAAAGGGAGCTAACTGGCTCATTCCACCTTGTGAGAATGCAGCGAGAAAGTGTCCTCTAGGAGGGATAGATCCTCAGAAGACACTCAGTCTGCTGGGACCTTGACTGTGGACTTCCCAGCCTACAAAAGAGTGAGAAATCAATTTATGTGGTATATAAGTCACCCAGTTCTTATTTTGCTATGGCGGCCCAAACGAGCTAGGACAATTACTGTGTGAAGCTGTGTCCCAAATAGGAAGAATATACAGTTCCAAGAGCCAAGGGACAGAGCAGGAATATCCCACTTACAACAATTTCCAATAATTGATGAGTGGGTTTTTTTTTTCTGTATAACTTTGGGATCTGCAGGGGCCAAATAAGTAACATCAAGAATCCTGTTGATACATAAGCCACAGCTGGTATGCAGGCACTTTGGGCTTTGTTTCTAGAGACACGCAGGAAAGAAGAGGTTCCAGTGCATTGCAAGCAGTAATTTGTCTTGATAATAAAGGAGAGCAAGGCTATTATTACATTTTTGGGGACAGGGAAGAAAATATGTTCACATGTAACCTGCTGAAATTTGTTATTTTACATATTTGGTTAATTGTGACTAAATGGACATGAACAGTAAACCCAACCTGACAAGAGATTCCGCAGGCTCAGGTTGGGTGTGTATAAAAGTTTGGGTCATATCACCAGGTAAATCACCAAGATTATGAGAGAAAAGAGGATCTGTAATAGATAGCGGAGGGAGGAGCTGCAGAATAGTCACTGTTCTAGAGAGGAACTACAGTGGCAGGAGATTATTTTGTCCCCATTAGCTGAATACTTCCTAGTATTCCCTCAGGAAAAGAGCCCCAGGAAATCATGGAGGAGTTGTACTCAAATGTATATAAAAAAGATCCAAGCATCATAACGAGTGAACAATAACACAGAGAGAGTTTCTTCCTAGAATTCCCTATAGGGAGAACTTGCTGCCCATTTTAGAGATCACATTCAGTAAGCAGCTTCCATCTCACAAATACTCAGGATCCGCCTAAGGTGCAGAGAACCACCTTGCTGTGTGTCACAATTTCCTGGCAACTTACATATGGTAACTGAGTGAAAAGGGGTAAAGAGCCAAGCAATTTTGGCATGAGTTAGATTACTGTAAGAGATGATACTGACTCTATAACTCCATACACGAATGGCCCCAGCTAACTCAAGCCCTCATCACAATAACTTCTTACAGTGGCCAATAATGTGCTCTCTTCCCTTTTACAAGTGTTGATCTCTAATAGTTTCCGTTGCCAGCTGTTTCCTAATGTCTGTTTCCAGAAAATCTCTGTGGGATTTCTACTCTGTACATTTCTGTGTAGTTTAATTTCTGCCTAATACTGACATTTTTTGGGGTATTTGAGACACTTTATTTTTGCTTCATGTGTTAGAATTATTAAAAAATTGGTTTTTCTGTCTTTTTAAATATTATTCTGAATTGATGAATTATATTGTATATAATGGGGCACAATGTGACATTATGATTTATTAATACAATTTGAAATAATTAGAGCAAGATAATTTACATGTCAATTGCCTCAAATATTGTCATTTTTTGTGGTGAGGTCACTCAAAATTTACTATATTAGTAACTTTGAAATGTACAATACACTATAAACTTATGTTACCAAAATGCTTGGAATAGGGGTGAATATTTACATTATGGTGTGTAAAATGATGATTTTGGATATGCTTTTATCTGGTAATATGTAACTCTAGTAATTTTGGTTGGAAAATGTAGTTGAAAAGATCCTTGATACAATATTTTATATATTATTTATTTTATCACATAAACATTAACTTCTTTTCTGTAGTATCACAGAAAAAGGTATTGGAATGGCCCAGAGTGTTACAAAATAACATCCTGTCCATTTAAGTCAGAGAATGTTTTTTATATGTGACACCAAAATTTAGCTGTTGTGAAAACTAACATGTCTGGTACTCCAATTTTCCAAAAATCCAATATGTCATGACCTCTCCACTTATGATTCATTTATATTGACACTCTTTAGTCCAAATCCCAAATGTTGTATATGGTTTGTGTTTTCTTTGCTATTTATTTTGTTTTATTATAATCATTATAGTTGATTTATAGAGCTGAATTTTTCACCTTGTTCCAAAATGACTTTATGTGAGTTAAAAAAAAATAACTATTTGCTATCTATTGGGTTAAAAATGAGATGTAGTGAGATACAGATAAATTTTTCTTGTAGAAGGAAAAAACACCACCATTGGCCTATCACTCTAAGAGGAGGGAAATATGGGTTTCTGCTGATTCACCTGAGAGAGGTTATTGGGAGTGGTGCAAAGTGGATGGAATAAACACACATACACACAAATACACACACACAGACACAATCACACACACACACACACACAATTCTTTGTTTTTAATTTTTTTTCAATAAGTTATTGGGGTACAGGTGGTATTTGGTTATATGAGTAAGTTCTTTAGTGGTGACTTGTGAGATTTCAGTGCACCCATCACCCAATCATTATACCTGAACCCAATGTGTAGTCTTTCATCCCTTGCACCCCTCCCACTCTTTCCCTTCAAGTCTCCAAAATCCATTGTATCATTCTTATGCTTTTGCATCCTCATACCTTAGCTCCTGTGTAATCAGTAAGAACATACCATGTTTGCTTTTCCATTCCTCTATTCTTTTTTTTAAAGTCTTTCTCTTGTATTATTTCATCTTCCTTTGCTTTTTCAAGAAAATTAACATTTCAAAAGCAGTGATTATGGTATGAGCACACAGGAGAGGCACTGGCTAGACTACGTACTCTCTTTAAGTACACTCTTTGTGCCAGTCCTACAGGTGTAAAAAAGGTTTTGATGGCTATCCTGTGTTACAGCCAGACCCAGGCCTTATGCTATAGAATGCGTTCTTTGCATATGAACATCAACAATCTTGACTGCAACATGTGGCTAGAAAAATAAACTGGGATTCTGGGATCCTGACTTGCTAGTTAAATATCAATTTTATGTTTCATTCTGTCCTAAATTCTGTATGGGAATTTCATTGTACATGAGGGGTAGCTTATTATGATAATGTCCTTCCTTCTGATTGTGACAAGACAGTAAATGCTATATATCAAAAGATATAATACTACAAAAGAGACTTTAAAACATCGATAGTTTTTTGCATTCTTTGTGAAAAAACACAGAGATAGGGACTGAAAATGTTTGCTTGGCTATCAGATTGTAATTCCTAGGCCAATAAAACATATTTAATCATTTCGATTGGAAGAAAAATAAACACATGTTTATATATTTTCTAGTAATTTAACTTTCCCAAAACATATCCCACTAACCTGATAAATTTATGTTGTGATTCATTGTATTGCGTTCAAATGTGAATAAATATGTACTAATTACATATAATACAAATACAATTATATGATAAAACACACGTTTACCTTTTTTATTAATATAAGTAATTACTTTGATTCAATATCTTGATTTTAATAGTTGCTTAGAAGGTATTTAAATTATCATTTTTAAAAACCTTTTTGGAATGAATTAAAAGTCAAAATTAAAATAACATGTATCAGAAAGTTTTGTATATTTAGATTGGTATGAACATATATAACCAGTGACTTCCAAAATTTATATTTTTATTTCTTTAAAAACGAATTGGAATTCATTGAACAAAAGGAAAAACAATTACACAGATTGTATATTTTTATACAATATGAAGTCTTTTATAGTCACTATCTCAATGTTTAAATATAATGAAGTGGCATTTAAACAATTCATCATTTAACCACCACAGTCAATTTCCTATTTCAAACTAGTTAGAATGGGAGTAAATATTAATATGTATCATATATGAATATATATGTATTGATTTCCACTTGCAAGTCAAATTCTAACTGAAGCCTTTTCATTTATTTTCATTAAAATAAATGAAATTATGTTAAGTTAGAGTAGACAGAGCAATGAGTAATGCTCCTTAACATTTATCATGAGGTGAAAAAGGTAAGTTCACCCAAATTATTGAAAGCTACTGACAAAGAAACTTGTTTCATTAGTTGCCATAAAGAATCTCTCCCACTTAAAATACTTTTATATGAGGACATTGAATTCCTCATTTCAAAGCTAATCTTCAAAATACTTGGTCAGTACAACATAGAATCTGTGCTTTGAATCTATGGAATGTTTATATCGCAAGAATTTAAACAACACAAATATAAAAACCCTGTGTACATAGTTCTCCCAATGCACACTTTCTCCTTCCTGTCCCAAGAATAACCACCATTTTGACTTGCAATCTGTCATTCTCAAACATGTATTTTCACAGATAAAACACATTTGTGTTTAAAAATACATATAACATTTTATGTATTATAGTGCAATACTAGATCCATGTCTCAAAGTAAGATTTAGACTAGACCAATTATAGTGGAATCTGTGGGAAAAATGGAATCTTTGATTTGTTTATTTGTATACTGTAAGCATATAGCACATATTAAGTGATTCATAAGTATTCTTCAAAGAAAAGAATGATGTCACTCACACATAAAAAACCCAGAAAAATAAGTTGAAAAGAAAAATATCCACACAAAGATACAATTAGATAACAAAAGAGTTTATGAACTGTTTTAAAACATCACTACCTGAAGAGAAAATAATGAAAGAAAAATAATCTTCTTCAGCAGTACAAAAGATCGAATATCCAAAAATAAGTTATAAAGAATGTACAGTAACTACAGAAAATAAAGTAAAATTTCAAATATCCTTGAAATGGTAGCACATACAAATTATAAGGCAAATTACAAGATAAGGTTAGGAAAATTCAAAATCATACGAATGTCAAAGATCTTAGTTCAACCATAAATTTGGTCAATATGTTGATGTTAATTTTCCCAAGAAATAGAAAATATGAAGCTAAAATTTACATGGTTAGTTAAATAAATATGCATATCCAGGGAAATTCTAATTAAGAAATACTACAAGAAGAAACATGCTCTTCTAGGTATTGAACTGGATGTTAAAACATCAATAATTAAGTCATGTCACTCTGGCCCATAAATACACTATTAGTAACAGAACACGTATAACACCCAGAATAAATCCAAAGGTATGGACAAATATAGACTATAAAATTGGTGGCATTACAAATCAGTACAATAAAATGAACAACAAATTATTCAGAGATAACTTAGCAGCTATATGAAAGTAAGTGACGATCAAAGGGTACCTCACACTTTACATGGGAATTGATTCCAAATATATCAAACAATAAAACATGCAAAAAGGAATGAAAGATGTGAACATTTTAGTTACCTATTCTAAGTTGTAGTATTCCTTAATAATTACAGAATGCTTGATATCAAAGAAAATTGCACTGGATGGAATTAAACCGGGAAAAAAGATGTATTCAAGACTATTGCAATATGAGTCACAATATTGCAATGAAGGAGTGAGAGTGGATTTAATTCTGCCAAAGAAAAGACAGAGAGGAAGAGTTTCAAAGCACTGCTGTGAGCTAGGGATGGTTCTACCCTAAAGGATGTTAGGCCAATGTGACAGGCCATGTGTTTGGTTATTGGTGTTTAATGATATTAATCTCTTCCCTGTGAGATTGAAAAATAGGACACTTTCTTTTATAAAAAAATTTGTATTTATTTTATTTGCATTTTTAATTATTATGGGAACATGATAATTGTATATGTTTCAAAGGTAAATGTAATTTTGGTATAGTCATACAATGTGAAATGATCAAATTAGGGCAATAGGTGTATCCACACGAAGCATCTATCATTTCTTTGTGTTAGAAATATTTCAATTTCAATCTCTTTGTAATTTTAAAATATACAATAAAATAGTGTTAACTATAGTCATGCTGTGCTACCAAATACCAGATCTTATTCACTCTATCTAACTGTATTCTTGTATCCTTTCACTATCCCCACTTTATCTGCCCCTTTCTGTTACCCTTCCCAGCCTTTGGTAACCATCATTCTCCTCACTGTTTCCTTCCTTCCTTCCTTCCTTCCTTCCTTCCTTCCTTCCTTCCTTCCTTCCTTCCTTCCTTCCCTCCCTCCCTCCCTCCCTCCCTCCCTCCCTCCCTCCCTTCCTCCCTCCCTCCCTCCCTTCCTCCTTCCTTCCCTTCCTTCCTTCCTTCTTTCCTTCCTTTCCTTTCCTTTCCTTTCCTTTCCTTTCCTTTCCTTTCCTTTCCTTTCCTTTCCTTTCCTTTCCTTCCTTTCCTTTCCTTTCCTTTCCTTTCCTTTCCTTCCTTCCTTCGTTCCTTCCTTCCTTCTTTCTTTTTTG
>CAUYOR010069859.1:0-11121 GCA_963573925.1 Callimico goeldii | reverse complement strand
GGAGGTTGTGTTTCATAGACGGTGCTGTGGATTTGGTGTAGGGAGGTTGTGTTTCATAGACGGTGCTGTGGATTTGGTGTAGGGGAGGTTGTGTTTCATAGATGATGGTGCTGTGGATTTGGTGTAGGGGAGGTTGTGTTTCATAGACGGTGCTGTGGATTTGGTGTAGGGAGGTTGTGTTTCATAGACGGTGCTGTGGATTTGGTGTAGGGAGGTTGTGTTTCATAGATGATGGTGCTGTGGATTTGGTGTAGGGAGGTTGTGTTTCATAGACGGTGCTGTGGATTTGGTGTAGGGAGATTGTGTTTCATAGATGGTGTTGTGGATTTGGTGTAGGGAGGTTGTGTTTCATAGATGGTGTTGTGGATTTGGTGTAGGGTAGGTTGTGTTTCATAGACGGCATCTTCTTGCTGTGTCCTCATGTGGAAGTGATCCCTCCTGGGATCATGAGTGCCCTCATGAAAGTGCCCCCTGAACTCTGCGGCAGAAGGGTCCGATCCCACCCCAGGCACCCCCGTTATCACCGCCCGAGGCCCCACCTCACAACACTGTCTTAGGGGTAAGGATTTCAGCATATTAACTGTGGGGGAATCCCAGACATTCAGTGTTATGGGTGGGGTCACTCAGTGTGTGGCCCTCACCGTGGTGGCGTGGTCGGTGGTCCCTTCGTTTCCTGCTCTGAGCAGCATTCTCTGTGTGGGTCTCTGCCTGTGCACCTGCTGAAGGGCCACTGGGGCTTCAGCTGTTTGGCTTTTAGGAATAATGCTGCCATGGTGCTCAGTGTGTGGTGAGTAGTGGACAGAAGGCTCCGTCCTGGTGGGTGCCCTCCCGTGGCCTGAGTGAGGAGATGAGGGCTGGCAGGGGCCTGTGGATGAGTCCAGAGTGAGGTGGAATCTCCAAGGGGCTCACATGCTGTCTGTGGAGGAGTGGGCTGGCTTTTCTCCCCAGTGGGCAGCTGTTGAAGGTTTTGGAGCCCAAACCGCGTTGCAGCTCAGTTGTCTTTGAGGCGGAGTGTGGCTGTGGGTGGGGCCGGCTGGGTCAGGGCAGGGCCATGTGGGCTGAGGTTTGAGCTGGGCCCCACCACGTTGGGACCACATGGCGGCCGGTTGGATGGGAGGGAGCCTCTGCCGACCAGCACCCCAGATGTGGAGCCCCAGACGCGGGATGTGAGGGCACAGGGGAACCAGGCATCCAGACATTGAGTCTGCTGTGTGAGGACCCCTGCGTCCCAGCTCCACAGCGCTGTGTGACGGGATGTGGCAGCGGCTGAGTTGGCAGGGGAGGCAGGGCGACTTGAAAAGCAGGCTGGGACCAAAGCGTCTTGCAAAACTTGTCACCTTGCCTGGCTTGAGTGCTGCCCCAAGCCTCGCCCTAGGCCCCCCAACGGCTGGGCCAAGCAGTGGCCAGCACCTCACAACTGCCAGAGGCCCTGGGCCACCTGGGCCTGGCTCGGCTTCTCGGTCCCAGGGCCCCTGCCTCCCTCTGCAGCCTCTCCTGGCTTGGTGAGTTATGCAGGAGACACAGGTGGCTTCCACCCAGCTGGGGTGCTGCATGCATGTGCCCATGTGCATGCCTGTGTGTTCATGTGTGCATGCAGCGTACATGTATGTATGTGTGTGCATTCACGCGTGCGTGGTGTGCACAGGTGTGTGTTGCATGTTGGTGCGTGTGTATGTGCGCGCAGGGGTGTGTAGGTGTGAGCCGCCTCCCTCCCCCATCAGTGTACCCGGATCACCTCTGCAGAGCTCCATGAGGTCCTTGTGTGTGCATGTTGGTGAGTGTGTATGTGCGCGCAGGGGTGTGTAGGTGTGAGCCGCCTCCCTCCCCCATCAGTGTACCCGGGTCACCTCTGCAGAGCTCCACGAGGTCCTTGTGTGTGCATGTTGGTGCGTGTGTATGTGCGCGCAGGGGTGTGTAGGTGTGAGCCGCCACCCTCCCCCATCAGTGTACCTGGGTCACCTCTGCAGAGCTCCACGAGGTCCTTGGCTGCAGTTGTCATTTTTGCCTTCCTAAGAAAAAAGCAAAAAGGCCAGATGCAGTGGCTCATTGCTGCAATCCTAGCACTTTGGGAGGCCGAGGCAGGTGGATCACCTGAGGTTGGGAGTTCAAGACCAGCCTGACCAACATGGAGAAACCTCATCTCTACTAAAAATACAAAATGAGCCGATCATGGTGGTGCGCGCCTGTAATCCTTGGTACTTGGGAGGCTGAGGCAGGAGAATCGCTTGAACCCAGGAGGCGGAGGTTTTGATGAGCCAAGACTGCACTGTGGCATTCCAGCCTGGGCAACAAGAGTGAAACTGTCTCGAAACAAACCCACAAAATCCCCAAACGGTAGTACCCGGCCAGTTCTCATCCGCTCAGTGACCGGTGGCTTTCCAGACTCCTTCCTGACCGGCCTGAGTGCTGGCGCTTGCTGCTTCGTTTCATTGTTCGGAAGTTTATGGCCTGAGGGGCCTTGTGACTTGGGTGCAGAGTTACCAAGGGGTGGTGGCTTCTGACCCAAGTGCAGGGCCCTGCTCGCCTCCTGCTGCTGTGTGAGGCCTGTACCGGGGTGCAGGCTCTACGTGCGTGCTGGGCCTGTGCCGGGGGTAGCGTTAAGCACGTTGGGGCCTGTGCCAGGTACAGACTTTCAGTGTGCTGCTCTTGTGTCAGATGTGGCTTTCTGCGTGTGCTGTTGGCTATTTCCAGGGGCTGCACCCTTCCAAACAAACCCACAGAGCGGCCATCTTTTATAATAGCGTTTTGTTAAAAATAGAGTCTCAGCCAGGTGGGGTGGCTCACATCTGTAACCCCATCGCTTTGGGAGGCCAAGGTGGGGGATCATGAGATCAACAGATCGAGACTGGCCCGGCCAACATGGTGAAACCCCATCTCTACTAAAAATGCAAAAATTAGCTGGGCGTGGTGGCATGCGCCTGTAACCTTCATGGGCTTTCAGGAGCTACTTGGGAGACTGAGACAGGAGAATCACTTGAACCGGGAGGTGTAGGTTGCAGTGAGCTGAGATCGCACCACTGCACTCCAGCCTGTTGACAGAGCGAGACTCCGTCTCAAAAAAAAAAAAAATCTCACCTGGGGTCAGTCCTGACCCACAGGGGACACTGGCAGTGTCTGGGGACATCTGTGGTTGTCACAGTTCAGGGGCGGTGCTCCTGATGTGGAGTGGGTGGGGGCCAGGGATGCTGCTGAGCACCGCAGGGCCTGGGGTCCGACACCCGTCGGTAGAGCTGAGTCCTGAAATTGCATCCCCTTCGTGCCGCCACCCTTCTCTTCAGGGTGGGGTGAGGGAAGCAGCTGTGGGGATCCCTCTCAGGAGAAGGCGGTGTCACCTGCATACTCACCCTCCTCCCTCCTGTCCTGGAGCTTCTGCGGATGAGGTGAGGGCTGGAGGGTGGAGGACTCCCTGAGACAGAACTGAAGTCCATTTTCTTTGTTCTGAAAAGGACCAGGGTGGTAGTGGAAAGTGATGGGGGAGGCGTCGGCCCCTGGGGCTCCCCGATAGTGACCTCCCACAGGGAACTCAGGTGCCTCAGGGCTTCCTGAGGGCAGCACCGTGTGTGGCCACTGTGGCTGCACGGAGCCTGCCCCTTCTCCAGGAGCTGCCAGGAGAGGGGGCCTGCGACAGGCACCTGCACAAAGACGTCTACTGTGGGCAGCAAGGAAGGTTCCAGAAAGTACAGGAGAGTGTTGTTGGGGCTCACAGGCTTTCCGGAGCAGAGGCTGTGAGAGGAAGTGAGCGGGGCCCCAGCACCAGGCAGCCTTTAGACAGCCGGGATTGGGACAGCACTGTGGGCAGAGGGCCCAGCTCAGGACGTGCGGGGAGGTGCCGGAAGATTCAGAGACAGCGGGTGGTGAAGGCAGCCTGGAGAAGAGGGCGGGGCGTGCTGCGAGGCGGCGGGGGTGGCGGGGGCATGAGCGTCTAGGCCAGCGGGGGCATGAGCGGGTTAGGACTCGAGGGAGTCGAGGCAGTCTCTCTCTTTTTAGAAAGTAGAAGTTGACTACTGCTGTGTAATGAGGTCACCCCTAAACCTTGTACCTTGAATTAGCAACTTACTTCAGATCGTTTCTGAAGGTTGGGAATGTGGGAACACCTTGCTGGGTGGTCCTGGATTGGGGTCTCGGAAGCTGCAGTCAAGACAACCGCCAGCCAGGGCCCCATCATCTGGCAGCTGGAGCGGGGCTGGGGGCGCCCTCGAGACCTGGCCCCTCTAGTGGCTGTGGGTGGGAGGTCTCAGTTCCTCACCCCGCGGGCCTCTCCGTGGAGCTGCATGAGGGGCCTCACAACATGGCAGCTGCCTGCTCCAGAGCCCATGGCCCACGAGTGAGAGCCAGGAGGATGCCCTGTGCCTTTGTGAGCTAGCCTTGGAGATGGTGCGCTGTCACTTCTGTCACGTTCTGTTCGCTAGAAGGTCACTAGAAGTCCCAGCCCGTGCCCGGGGAGGGAAATAGGCTCCAGTATTAGAAGGAAACAGCATCAGAGACTTGTGGGCACGTTGAAAACCCATCAGTGGCACCGGCTTGTGAGCGCGAAGGAGGAGCGGGAACAGTCTGCCCAGGGGCTGCCCGGGCAGTGAGAGGCCGAGGTAGGAGGGGGCTGAAATGAGGACCCCGTGTCTCCAAGAATGCCTAGGGGGCTCGTCTGGGGGCTCGTCTGCAGGCTCGTCTGGAGGCTGGGGTGAAGAGACAGCGGCTGCTGGGCCCTTTCCCCATAGTTTTCCAGGCTGACTTGCTGATCGTTTCGATCCTCTGGGGCCCTGGGAGCCTCAGTGCAGCTGTCTGAGATGGGGCGGTAGTGTGCTCGTGTCTGGAAGTGCTGTGGGTATTAGCCAAGGTCATGGCTGGCATGGAGGCACAAAGTGGTTCAGGGACGTGCTCAGGGCCACCCACGGCAGGCACAGCGGTCCTAGTTGACCTCACCACAACACCAGGAGGGAGAGGGGAGAGCCTTGTAGGCGCCTGGCGCACAGTGGGTGGTGCGGCTGTGGCGCTGAGAAAGCTCTGGGGAAGGGGGCGCCCAGCCCTCGGGGTGGTGCTGACATTCCCTTGGGGTGAGCCCATGCAGCAGGGCGCTGCCGCTGCATCTGTGCGCTGTCCCTCCAGCGGATGTTGCTCATGAACTATCGTGACCATGGTGGAGTGGCACAGTCCCAGCTGTGGGCCGGTGCCCTGCAACTTGATTTGGCTTGAGACCTCGAGGTCTTTGATGTAAATACCAAACTATTGGCCCCCAGCAAAGTGTGTTCTTGCAGAACTTCTGGGAAAGGTGGTTCCACTAAGACCCTGGCTTGGTGGAGGATGGGTGGGAAGGGCGCTTTGTAAACTCTTCCTGAGGCGTCTGGTGGAGACGGTCAGCCTCACACACCTTGGTTTCCGTGCTGGGTAGGAGGGGCGGCAGCAGGAGAGCCAGGCCCCTGGCTCAGCCTATCCTCACGTGCCCCATCCCGCAGGCACGGGTGAGAGCGGGAAGAGCACCTTCATCAAGCAGATGCGCATCATCCATGGCGCCGGCTACTCCGAGGAGGACAAGCGCGGCTTCACCAAGCTCGTCTACCAGAACATCTTCACCGCCATGCAGGCCATGATCCGCGCCATGGAGACGCTCAAGATCCTCTACAAGTACGAGCAGAACAAGGTGAGCCACAGGCGTGGGGAGGAGCGCACCTGGGCAGCCGTGGCTGGTGGTGTGTGTGGCCGGCTGTGCGGGGTCCTGGCGGCTGGGTTACCCTTACTCATCTGTCCGTTCCTGTCGTGGACATGGAAACAGCGACCGCTGCCTTCCTGGGGGCGACTGAGAGTTAAGATGGGCATCGCCTGGCCCCACACTTCCCCCCAAGTCTCTGTGGGCGCTGCACCCTGTGGGTGGGGAAGCTGAGGCCTGCGAGGTGAACTGCTCGCCCGGGCTGCCTTGGGAATAAGCAGCACGAGCCCCTGGTTGCGGGGCCTTCCCTGGGCTGAGCAGCCCACCGGACACCTGGGATCGGCCTACACGGTCAACCCACGGGGCTGCTCTTCACCTTCTCGCCCTGGGGTTTTTATTCGTTGAAGCGGTCTCGCTCTGTCACCCAGGCTGGAGTGCAGTGGACCGGTCAAGGCTTGTGGCAGCCTGGACCCCTGCGCTCAGGTGATCCCACCTCAGGCTCCCCTGCAGTGTGTCACCACGCCCAGCTGACTGTCATGTTTTTTGCAGAGATGGGGTTTCACCTTGTTGCCCAGGCTGGTCTTGAACTCCTGGGCTCAAGCAGTCCTCCTGCTTTGGCCTCTCAAAGTGCTGGGATTACAGGTATGAGCCACCGTGCCTGGCCTTCGCCCTAGTTTTTTTTCCTTTAACAAAGTAGAAGTGGTTTGATGCCCTGCTTTTCAGTGACTCTGTCGAGCTCTAATCCACATTCTGTGCACGTCATTTGCTTCGAGTGTCTAATCTGGCGGCGCTCGACATATTTACATAGTTGTGCAGCCACCACCACTGCCTGATTCCAGAACATTCATCTTCCCAAAGGAAGCCCGTCCCCATCGGCCGTCACGCCCCACCCCGTCCTCCAGCCTGGCACCCACACATCCCCATCCTGCCTCTGTGGATGGGCCTGTCCTGGCCATTTCATAGGAATGGGGTCACACAGCATGCCTTTGTCTGGCGGCTCTCACTGAGCGTGGTGTTGTCAGGGCGCATCCGCGCAGCGACCGGCCTCAGAACCCTGTCCCTGTTCGTGGCTGAGTCCCCTTCCAGTGCGTGGAGGGACTGGGTGTTTGCCCATTTATTCCCTGGTGGACATTTGAGCGTCTTCCTGTGTGACTTTGGGGACGGAGCTGCTGTGACCGTCTGTGGACGTGTATTGTGCGGGCAGCGCTCCCTTCCCTCAGTTGCACCCCCGGTAGGGGAACTGCTGGGTCTAGGGTGACTCTGGAATTGCCCTCTGAGAAGCCTCCCCCATGGCCACTTTAGGGGCAGCCCCAGCCGCTGTGCCACCGTGGTTCCTGCCAGTGGTCTCTCTGGGCCCTTCCAGCCACGTGGCCACTGATCCCACTTTTGTAGCCCTGTTTTCCTGGGTGGGTCTGTTGCTTTTGGATCTCAGTTTACCACTTGCCCTGCCTCTGCTGTGATCCCTTCCAGCAGTGGCCTCTCCGAGAGTCCAGGTTCACATGTGGGCTTAGATTCCATCAGCATCTGAAACAGGCACCTGCAGGCTGCAGACTGATGTTGTCGATAAAGTTTTATTGGCACATGCCCATTTCTGCCATGTTGCCCGTGGTGCTTTGGCAGCGGCAGCAGAGCTGAGTGCTGGAAGCCGTCCACGTGGTCGGCACAGCTGGGCATGCTCTCTGGCCCTCTGCAGAAGCAGATTGCTGGTCCTGAATCTGGAAGTTTCCAGGGAGTGGGATTTTTGGGGTTTGTGTCTCTTTTTCCAAGTCCCCCGAGGTATGCTTAGCTCAGATTGAGAGGCTGGGGGCAGGGCTAGGGGAGGGCTGAAGCTGGAGTTGGGGCCAGGGAGCGTTGTTCACAGGGGACAACACGGGCGGAGTCTCCACTCTGGAGGCCCTGGGAGGGCCCCATGGCTCTCAGAGCCCAGGGCGGGACTCCCTTCTTCCCCATCTTGGGTCCCACCCATTGGATCCTCTCCCCAGTGGCTGGTTGTATAGTCCTGTGTACCCTGGGAGGCGAATAGCCTTCCCAGCGTCTGCCCCTGAAGGGGGTGTGTGTGTAAGCACGTGTGTGAGCACGTGTGCGTGTGTGAACATGTGTGTTGTGTGTGTGTGTTTGGTCAGCCTTCTTTTGTAGATGGGGCAGCAAACCTGTAGAAGGGGCACCTTGTTCCCCAGTCACCAGGCGCGCGGCTGCAGGGGACGCTCAGACGCTCGTTTTCCCAGTGTCCGCTCACACCTGCACACCCGGCGCTTTCAGAGACCAAGGCAGAGGGATCGCCTGAGTCCAGGAGTTTGAGACCACCCTGGGCAACATAGCAAGACCTCATCTCTACAAAAAACATTTTAAAAATTAGCTGGGCGTGGTGCTATGCCTGTGGGCCCAGCTACTCGGGAGGCTGAGGCAGATGAATCGCTCGACACCCACTGCCCAGGGTTCCGTGAGGATGGGGCGGCTCATGCGCTGGGCACGGTACCAGCCGTTGAGTGCGGTGGCTCGGGGCCACCTGTCCTCAGCGCCAGGTGTGGTGCCTGCTCTTGATGGTCTTTGATAAGCATTTTTCGGACCCAAGAGAGAAGCCGGGCAGGGCGGAAACCGAGTCTGGAGCTGCAGTGGCCTGTGACTCGGCTTCCCGCCTCCCGGTGTCTGGAGAATCCGAGGCAGTGAGTGCTGGGGTGTCGCCCGCTCCCCGCCCCCGTCGCCGCCTGTTCTGTGGTCATGCTTGGCACCGTCCCGCCCTCCTGTGGGTCCTCCCCTTGCTTGGGTTTGAAGTGTGTTCCCCATGCCATCCCCTCCCACCTCTGAGAAGCCAGCGGAAGCCCAGCCTCCCAGGCCCCTGCAAACCGCCCCGCTGGGAGGCTTTGCTTGTGGGGCCTTGTTGGGAGGAACCGCATGGCGAGGCGGCCTGGTGTTTTCCTGACGCGTGTTCACACGAAACTGTCCGTGGTCCTGAGTGCGCAGCCTGCAGAATGCTGCTGGTCCAGCGAGGCCTGGAAGAGGGGCCATCACGAGCTTTCTGGTGGCTCTGTGGCCCCTGAAGCCCTTGGCCTCTTCCCCGCCCGCCCTCACAGGCCAATGCGCTCCTGATCCGGGAAGTGGACGTGGAAAAGGTGACCACGTTCGAGCATCAGTACGTCAGTGCCATCAAGACCCTGTGGGACGACCCCGGCATCCAGGAGTGCTATGACCGCAGGCGCGAGTACCAGCTCTCCGACTCTGCCAAGTAGTGAGTGTGGCCGTGCGTCTGCGGGAGGGGGACGGCGGCTGCAGGCTGGCACTGCGGACCCTTCGGGAAGCCCTCTGTGGCCCCCGTGGTACCCCCTGCCCACCAGCCTAGGGCACGGACGTGGTGGGACCCGGCCACCTTGCTGGATGGAGGGACCAGAGCAGACCAGGACGGGCGACACCTTATCGGGAGCCCGCGGACTCTGGTGTAACCCTGGCCTCCCTGCGCACCTGGCCCTGCTGCCCTCCCTGGGCGGGACTGAGCGATGCCGGAGCCTGACCTGTTGCTGCCAACCTGTGGTCTCCTCCTAGGAGGGTCGTGGGATGGGGGGTGCATGCACCCCAGCCCATCTTGCTCCTGTCTGTGGCATCTCCCCCAAGGCCACGTCTCCCACTAGTGACTGGCTCTGACCTTGACTGACGTCAGGGCCTGGGGTGGGGGAGGCTTGTGTGCTGATGGGTGGCTGGGCCATGACCGCAGGCACAAGGCAGGCTGTGCACTGCTGCCCCCTCCATGCTCTGCAGGCCGAGGCCTGGCCCTCCCCAGCACTGGGAGAGACCCTAAGGGGACAGGGACAGGCCCATCCCCCACCCCTCCTGCCTGTCCTCTCTGTGTTCCCTGCCTCTGGGGGGCTGTGGGAGGGCCCAGATCACCAAGCACTTGGAACCAAATGCCAGGGCCTTCGGGCAGAACTGGAAGGTCTAAGAAGGCTGCAGCCTCCCCGGCCTCTCACAGCCCCACCAGGGAGACCACTTGGGACTGCCCAGGGCATCAGAAACGGGAAACTGTCACAGCCCGCAGGGCCTCAGGAGATGCCGCAGCTGAATGCCGTGTGGGGTCCCAGAGAGGGGTTGCGGGGCTGGGCGGGAAAGGGCATGAGGGGAAACTGAGGAAGCTAGAATCAAGTATGGACTTGAATAGCTGCGCTCTGTAGATGCTGGCTCACTGCTCATGGTGGGTGCTGCGCCCAAGTGCAGGGAGCGGCAGGAAGATGGGCGCGGGGATCTGCCGGGGCCTCTGCAGCCGCCACTCTCTGTGCGCTTACTTGTGAAGCCTCAAGCCTGGGGCAGCCCGGGCTCTCATGCGTGCCCTGCCCTGGGGCACGGTCTCCCGCTTGGTGGCCGTCTCTGGGCAGCTCCAGGACGAGGCCCTAGACTAGCCGGGAGTTTCTCTTGTGCTGAGTCATTTCTGTCCCCCAAGGCCACCGAGAGGGACCCGCGCCTCTTGCTCCGATAGAGCTGAGAGGCTCGCACCGGACCCCAGGGTCTCCCTGAGGCTGCTTCAGACCCTGCTGTGGGCGGCGCGGTGCACGGGCCGCACCCTCCCTGTGGCTTCCCGTTTGCGTGCTGTGTCCCCGTCTGTCCTGTCCCCCCACCCCGCAGCCAGCCTGAGCGCCCCCCCACCCCCATATTGCAGCTACCTGACTGACGTTGACCGAATCGCCACCTTGGGCTACCTACCCACCCAGCAGGACGTGCTGCGGGTCCGCGTGCCCACCACCGGCATCATCGAGTACCCTTTCGACCTGGAGAACATCATCTTCAGGTACCGCCTGGCCACCGCTGGCGGGGAGGGCACCTCGTTCCCCAGACACCAGACCCCCAGCTGCAGGGGACGCTCAGATGCTCATTTTCCCAGTGTCCGCTCACACCTGCACACCCGGCGCTTTCGGAGGCCAAGGCAGGGGGATCGCCTGAGTCCAGGAGTTTGAGACCACCCTGGGCAACATAGCAAGACCTCATCTCTACAAAAAACATTTTAAAAATTAGCTGGGCGTGGTGCTGTGTGCCTGTGGGCCCAGCTACTTGGGAGGCTGAGGCGGATGAATCGCTTGAGCCCGGGAGGTCGAGGCTGAAGTGAGCCATGATCGCACCATTGACTCCAGCCTGGGTGACGAGGGAGACCCTGTCTCGTCTCAGTAAACGCAGAAAGCCATTGGTCTTCATCCTCAGGCCATTCGAGCAGGTCAGGAGACAGGGTTTATCTCTAAGTGTGTGTGAGCCAGCACCACAGAGGGAGGGGCCCGGGCCCGGATGGAGTGAATGTGGGGCTGGGGGCCTGCTGCAGGGTGCTGGAGGGGCCATAGGCATAGAGGCTGTGAGGGGAGGGGGTCACGGGGACGGAGGCTGTGGGAGGAGGATCATGGGGACAGAGGCTGTGAGGGGAGGGGGTCACGGGGACGGAGGCTATGGGAGGAGGGTCACGGGGACAGAGGCTGTGGGAGGAGGATCATGGGGACAGGCTGTGAGGGGAG
>CAUYOR010069853.1:0-14735 GCA_963573925.1 Callimico goeldii | reverse complement strand
TAATTTTTTGTATCTTTAGTAGAGACGGGGTTTCACTATTTTGACCAGAATGGTCTCGATCTCATGACCTCGTGATCCACCCGCCTCGGCCTCCCAAAGTGCTGGGATTACAGGCTTGAGCCACCGCGCCCGGCCCAGAGTGGATTCTTACCTAGTGCAAAATAAAAATCTGGGACCAGAGAAGCCATACTTGATTTTACCTCTTAGGAAGGCCGTCCCTGTGGCCTGGTGGTTAGCAATGCACACTGATGAATGTGTGCCTCACTGTGGAAACTTCTCATGACCATCTTTTAGTGTCCTGAGCAAAGACTGAGAATTTCCCAGAGGGCGTATCAGTGACCAGGGATGGATTTATACTTACAACTGTAAATAAGAAGGAGGGTAGACAGTAGTGGCTAGGTCGGGGGCAGAACTTTTGGGTGACAGTGTGTGCGTATGTGTTTGTGGGGTGGGATACAGGCAGTGATGGGGTTGGAAGACACAGGCTGTGGCTCTGTTTTGTCAAGCATTTGAAGTACACAAATATCCAGATGTTTTGATCCCTAAAGATAGCTGAATGCCCCAAAGTCAGACTGAAGTTGACCATTGTCTCAAACGGTTGGGGGTCCTATAGCCCCAGCCAGATCTGCAGGTCCCTGGTATGAATGTGTTCCTGAGGGATTCCTAGGTAATGCTGGCTAATTTAATTTTACCAAGAATTGTTATCATACCAAAAACATTACAGCTGGTGTTTTACAAAGAAAAATAATATTTTAAAACATACTGACTTTCCTGAGGTGACATGTCCATCAAATCCTTCAACTGTTTCACAACCTACTAATTAGATTAAAGCAATGTAATGACTCAGGCATATAAAATGCCTTACCTTACCTCTCCCTCCTTCACTAATGCATACATAGACAGAGAATTAGGTGGGAGAATTTGAAGGCCAGACCCATATAAGCTGGGAGATTCAAATTAAGGTTTAATTAACCTGCTTAGTACCAGAATCTCTGAACAGCGGGAGATTTTACACACTGTTATATGTGATCTGTAATAACCAGGCACAACAGGCTTCTCCACACCATTATGTGGTACCAGGATATCTGCCTCGGCCTATGTATTTGATCAAATGTCTGGAACCTGTCGATTCCAGAAGAAAAATACTTAGAGCTATCCTTGAAGATCATCCTCAGGCTGTGCACATACACCGAAGAGTCTGGGAAAAGAAGGTTTGTATTAGTCCATGTTCACACTGCCGATAAAGATATACCTAAGACTGGACAATTTACAAAAGAAAGAGGTTTAATGGGCTCACAGTTCCACGTGGCTGGGGAAGCCTCACAATCATGGTGGAAGGTGAGGAGGAACAAATCACGTCTTACATGGACGGCCGCAGGCAAAGGGAGAGTTTGTGCAGGGAGATTCTCGTTTTTAAAACCATCAGATGTCATGATACTCATTTACTGTCACGAGAACGGTGCAGGAAAGACGTACCCCATACTCTTCAGTCACCTTCTACTGGGTTCCTCAAACAACACAAGGGAGTTGTGGGAGTTACCATTCAAGATGAGATTTGGGTGAGGACACAGTCAAACCATATCAAGGTTGCATTCAGTTAAGACATCCGTCATGTCATAAACAACCAGTTGGATTCATCAAATAACTGACTGATCGATACACAATTTATTGTCTGCTCAGATGGTGTCTCACGTAACAGCCCATGGCGAGTTGAGAGTAGAGTTGAACCTGTAATTTGCACCCTGTATTCCAGTTTAACCAGTCGAATACTCACAGGGTAATGCCCCCTTTATACCCTCTTAACCAGTTGACTACTCACACAGTAAGCCAGATGGTTCGCTTCATCTTTGGGTTAGGAAAAAGGGTCTGATTGGACTCAGTCATTGGTGGCTATGCGGATGAGCACAGTACTCTCCTTTTGCAGTAGAGGGGTGTCATGGTTTGGATGTTTATCTGCTCCGAACCTCATGTTGAAATTTGATCCCCAGCATCAAAGGTGGGAGCAGAGGTGCTTGGGTCGGGGGCTGATCCCTCACGAATAAGAGCATGTCCTCCATGGGAGTGAGTTCTCACTCTATTAGTTCTACCAGAGCTGGTTGCTATTAAGAGTCCGGCACCCCCAGACCTCTCTCTTTCCTCCTCTCTCATCCTGGGATCTCTGCACAGGGCAATTCCTTTCACCTTCCACTGTGAATGGAAGCAGCTTGGAATGAAAAATCTTATCAGATGCTCATGCCAATTTTGAACTTTCCAACGTTCACAATCATGAGCCAAATAAACCTTGTTTCTTTATTCGTGACACAACCTCAGATATTCCTTTGTAGTAACCCTAAACAAACTGAGGCAAGAGATATGTTGGGTGTGACTTTTACTATGAGTTGCTGGCCTGCTTCCTTCTTATCTTAGGTTAATTCCATATAAGTATGAATCCCAAGAGTTTGGGACCAATTGATAGTCTATGTATTTTCCTTCTTTGAAGCCAGCATCTCACTTTTCTCAGCTAAACAGTCACTTTTCAGATGCTATGCCTAATGAGGAAATTATGGGAAGATGGACATGCCATCGAAATCATGGCTTTGTGTGTGAATGAGTTGGCTATGATGAAAAGTATCCCTCATACACTTGAATGAAAAAGAGAAGTGAAAAAGACCCTTTCATTGATTGGAATGAAAGATACATTCCCTCCTTCCTAGATGCCTTGGGAGATCACGGTAAGAATCTTTACATGTATAGCTGTTCCCTCTCCTATCGATGTCCCACCACAACTTCCTCCCTACTCCCTGCACTTCAAATCAAACATGGTAGTCGCACATACCTGGCAACTTCTCCTTACTAGACAGACTAAGTTCTCCAATGTAGTTTTGTGTAAAAAGGGATTGTGGCCATGGACAGTGGTCAAGGCTGTGTCCACATGTACCAGAGTTTCCCAGACCTGTCCAGAAATGTTATACAAGTTAGCAGGGCCTTTGGCCTTCCAGCTTCATGGGAAAGGAGGCAACTCTGCCGTAGGTCAGTCAGCTAATCATTGGCTCTTCCATTCATCCCTAAAGGTGCAGCCAGACATGTGATTGTCAGGCTCCTGGGGATGACGTTTTCCAGGTTTATATCATGAATAACTATATAATGAATCTATCAATACTCATGTCTGTTCTCTGAGCAGGAAAATTTCAAACAACTTCAATTTTATATATATTTGAGACACAGCCTTGTTCTGTCACCTAGGCTGGAGTGCAGCAGTGCAAACACAGCTCACTGTGGCCTCAACCTCCTGGGCACAAGTGATCCTCCCACCTCAGCTTCCCATGTAGCTGGGAACACAATACACCCAGTTAATTTATTTTTATTTTTACTTTTTGTAAGACAGGATCTTGCCATGTTTCTCAGGCTGGTGTCAAATTCCTGGCTCAAGTGATCCTTCTGTCTCAGCCTCCCAAAGTGCTAGAATTATAGGCATGGGCCACCTTGCCTAGCCATGAATTATATTTTTGAGAAACCAAGTAAACCTACTTTATAGAAGAATTACAGCTGATGAAATGGAAAGAATGATACAATAAACAATCACTATTTTGCAAACTCCCAAAAAATTGCTGATTCAGGAAGTGATCAGCAATAGATGGAACCATTGGGTAAAGGCTTCATGGGGAACTTCACAAGGAGGCATAAGGCTGCCGCCATAGGAAGCCACTGATCCATGGCACATCACTAAATGTGAAATAACCAGGTGCTGTGGACCTCCCGATAGCCTACGCATAAAGGAAGCCACAATGTTTGCCACTTAAATGATCTTTGCCAAAAAATTGAACCTAAATCTAATCAAGTCTTTAGAATTAACTTCCATTTTTCAGGAAGTCTGGGGACAGACTACCATGCTAAATGACACAGTGATGAGACAGACAGACAAGTTCATCTGAAGGACCTCCGAGCTGGTTTCATTAAGAAGTCAAAGTCACAGAATAAAAAAAAAGAGGGTTCTCTACATTGAAAGAGACCTAAAGAGACTTAGCAACCAAACACAAAGTGTGGGGCTTGTTTGAATCTGGGTCTACACAAAGCAGCGTTACTAAGACCTGAGACAACTGAAGACATTGAACTAGAGACTGGAAATTTGATGATTCCAAATGCGTATTTCTCCGTTTGTAAGATAATGGCATTGTGCTGATGTGAGAAAATGTCTGAATTCTTTGGAGATTCACAATGAAGTACAGAGAAGTAAAATGAAATAATATCTGGAATTTGCTTTTAAATACTTTAGCCAAAAAAGTGATGCAAAATCCTGACAATGACTGAATCTAGCTGATGAGCGCTTGAGACTAGGTCATACGGTTTTCTCCATTTGTTGGTATATTTGAGTTTTTTCTTAATAAAATAAACTATGCTGTTGCTGTAGAAGGAAGAAAGGAAGAGGAAAATGAGGGAGAAAGGGAGGAAGGGAGGAAGTTGGATTATCCTGTATTTTATGTGCACACTTTATCCACGAGTGGTTATTGTCTGTATTTGCCTAAATGTGGTGTTGGCAAGGCTCGAGTCACACATAGAAGTCCCTGCTGCCAAGGCACACACTATTTACAAATGTTACTAGTCAGAATTTCACTGTTTCCTGAAAGTTCAAATGACTGGGGAAGGTGGTCGCAGAACGCGGGGGGGCTCAGTAAGACGTCACTGTCCAGGCGTCCTCTGCCTGCTCAGCCTTTGTTCATCTGGTGAAAGAAGAAAGCACGTCAAAGGTTGCCCTTTAATTGTTTGTGATCTTAGAAAATTATACTCTTGAAGGTGTTTCTCATTGTAAATCTAATTTAAAATAGCACACCAGACCCTTCCTTCTATGAGCCTCAGTCTTAATTCTGAGCTAGAGAAATATTTGAAACAGGGAGAAACTTACCAAGGTGGTGAACGTTATAATTACTCTAAAACAAATGTTTTTCAAGTATATGAACCTGTGGGCTATGAAATCATTTTAATAAGTCATGGCCAGCATTTGAGACAGCAATAGGCAACAGATAAGAATCAAAAAGCGTTTCGTGTAAGTATTGTCTTTTCAGTTTTCTGTTTCAACCACGTCAGCACTGAGTGCTGGGTCATGACATGAAATGTATTTCTTACTCTATCTGTCCTTAAAATGATTGATAAACACAGTTTTAGAAATAAGCATGACCCTGTGGATGTTCCTTTCATACAATTAACTCCTTAACTTCATTTGAACATATTATGCTTATTTATTATTAAATGTCATTTCCAAAGACGGTGTAACGTTTGAGTAAATTAAGGGAAAATATATAACACAACACTGATTTCGTTGAAATTACAGTCACCTGTTCTGATTTGTACATCTGGAATAAATTACTGTCCCTGTCAGATGTAATTGAGAGGAACAAGAAAATTTAGTGCCATACAGAGCAGGAAGGTAGAATTTAAAATATTTAGCATTTCTTCAGATAACGCTACCCAAAGCAACCCTGATACAACAGTGCAGACACATATGCCTGGTACTGGGCTCAAGCCCTACACTTGAGAAGCGTGCTCCGGAAGAGGAGGGAATGTGCTCTGAATGGATGAGAGAGTCTGCTTTTTGATGCGCACTTGGGTGTGATGTTAGCGTGCACTCCCCTGGCATCTGGAATGTTCTGCCACATAGCCAGGCTTCCTTCTGCCTTTCCTCCTGACGGCTGCAGCCACTGTCAGCACTTCCTCTCCTTCCCGTCCTGGCACCGTGACCTCCCAGGCATGGTCAATATCTTGGCATCTGAATCTTCTCACTCTTTGCTCATCTAGACTGAAAGGCCATGTTGCTTCTTCCAGGGGCAGAGACATGGCAGTGTTTCAACCACTGCACCCGAGAGCCTGAGTGAACATGGCCTGGTGGGGGCAGAGAAAACAGAGCCGAGTACACTCTCTGCCCCAGCTCTTCCTCCTAACCTGAGGACAAGGAAGGAGGCTGCCTGCACACAGCTGCTTGGAGCCCCCTCCCACCACCTCACATTTTGATGGTTCTACTCTGTCTTTTCATACCAATCTAGCAGTTGGGGGAGGTCTCTTGATTCCCCTGCAATTCTGCTTTGCCTTCAGACAGCTTACCACAGCATCCCATTTTTTTAATTTTATTTTTTGCCCATATACTTGGTTGAATTGTATAACCTCCAAAAATGCAGACACAGGGAACCTGTGGATGTGAACTTATTTGGAAGCAGATCTTTGCAGAGGGGTCAAGCTAAGATGAGGTTACAGTGGAAAAGGGTGGACCCTACATGCAGTACGAGGAGTGTCCTCATAAGGAGAGGGAGATTTGAGTACAGAGACACAGAGGGGAACCATGCCACGTGTAAATGGAGGCAGAGACTAGAATGGTGCACCTGCAAGCCAAGGAGTGCCTCGGAGTTGGCAAGGGCCAGGAGAGGCAGGGGCTCCTCCTCTAGAGCCTGCAGGGAGGATGTGGCCTGCAGACACTGCTTTTAGACTTCTGACCTCCAGAACTGGGAGAGTCATTACACGGTTGTTTCTTATAGCAGCTCCAGGAATCCAGTGTAGCCCACAGAGTTGTTCCATCTTCAGGAAGCAAGGCCCAGGAAGGCCGGCAGTGAGCGCAAAATCAAAAGAAGTGAGGGCATAAAAGAAGCACGGATGCATATTTCCTTGGAACTGAGGCCCAGGGCAAGGGAGGGGCATGATGCCATCCAGTGTTCCTTTCTGCCCTAGTTGAAAATTGACCCGGCATGAATGGGTGGCCAATAGCTTTTCTCAACTCACTTGCGGTATTTACAGGGAGTGGAGTTTCTGCTGAATCTTATTGGCTGTCAGTCTTTGGTCTGGATACTGCACTTTCTGTGTATGTATGCATGTGCCTGTGTGTGCATGTGTGTGCATCCATGTATGTGTGCATGTGTGGGTGTGCCTGTGTGTGCTTTCATGTGTGTGCATCCATGTATGTGTGCATGTGTGGGTGTGCCTGTGTGTGCTTTCATGTGTGTGCATCCATGTATGTGTGCATGTGTGGGTGTGTCTGTGTGTGCTTTCATGTGTGTGCATCCATGTATGTCTGCATAGGTGGGTGTGTCTGTGGGAATATGTTTGTATGCATGCGTGTGTCTGTGCATCTGTCTGTGTATGTGAGCACATGTCTTTGTCCTCTCAGGTATTGACAGGGAGGGCATGCCCAACACTGGACCTTTGGAGAAACGAGTTGCATAAGAGAAATGAGTAACTGAGTAAACAAGGAGACAAAAGGGGGACGTTATCCTCAGGCTGGATCCAGGAACAATCCACGCGGGCCGTCTGGGGGTGGTGTTTAGGAGCCCACATGCACGCACGTAGCTCCTCCACCCTCAGCTCCCCTGGTCATGAGATTGGCCTTAACAGACACCTCTTGAAGCCATACTCTCTGAACTAGAGGAAGTAAGTCAGAATAGTGAAGGGGTGAGGAAGGCTACTTACGTGGAGGCTCAGACCCCAGTTCTACTGGCCAGGAAGACAACGTCGGTGGGTGGTGGTGACGCACATTGTCCAGCCCGAGTGTTCTGGTGTCAGGGGAAAGATCAGCTCCCTCTAGCTGACTCCAAATAGTGGGGCACCGTGGAGAGCGATAGGGACCTCATGGAAATCTCAGAACAGCCAGAGACTGCCCAGGGCTGCAGCAGAGCAGGGCATCTGCATCTAGTGATCCCAAAGGCTCCACAGTAGGAGGTTGGGGCGTTTCATTTTGGTCAACACCACCGACGTGACACACAGTCGGCGAGAGGAGACTGTGGCTGTAGGAGAGAAAGTGCTATCCATGTGGAGAACGTCCGCCTGATGATTTCCAGGACACGGCCATCCTCTCAGCCGTGACCTTTGAGCCAGAGGTCACGGCTCAGTGAGAAACTGGTTATCTTTGGGTAGTGTGGCGGGGCCCCATGGCACGGTCAGGCTGTCCAGAAGAGCAGGGCCAGGATAGAGCAGATCCTATCCTAGAGGGCTAACGCCATGCAGGGAGGCACCCCGGCAAAGGGTGCGGATACGTAGCTCATGCAGATGGGGAATTTGTACCACAAGCTGCTGCTGACACAGTCAGACTTGTCAGATTTCTGAGTAGCAGGCACACATCATACACACACACCCATGTTCACTTAAATACACTCACCAAGCCCAGCAATACACACACACACTCTGTTCACAGGTCCTCATGCAATATGCCCTATGACAATCACCAACACACAGCTCAGCACTGAACACACCTGCACTCCCACACATTTACACAAGTTTACACCTTAGTCACACACACACAAGCCCCACACACAACATGCAGAGACACTCCGACCTACAGATAAGCATGCATCAACCCACACCGAAGACATATATACACATGCACGGCAGCATATGAGTGTGCGTCTTCGCTTGTACAAACAGGCATGTGCGGAGATGCAGACGCTAACATACACAGACACTCAAGAGAGGATGCATACACACTCGCTCACACACAGGCCCATACATGGGCAGGTTGAACCTGCGGGAGGTTTCATTAGTTCATGTATCTTTCACCTCTCCCCACAGGTGGCTCTGCCTGGAAGACAGTCGGCTGAGAAGGCAGCTTCTGGGCCTTGTGGGCACAGGGAGCCCCAAGTTCACTATTGATTTCTGCCTTTCATTCGGCATCAGGACAGGATCATCAGAGTGAGCTTTGCGGTCTGTAGGCGGTCCTGCACGCAGGAAGCCTGGAGCCGACAGTTTGCTGAGAGAGCAGAGGTTGCTCAAGACAAGGACTTGCTAAGAGGAACAGACCTCCCTCCAGCCAGAATCCTGCCCTTGCCAGAGCAACGGGGCGAGGGGGTGAGGGGGCATGCACAGCCAGGGAGAGGAAGCCTTTGGAAGTGAAGCAAGCCCAGCGCCCCAGTGTCAGGCTCTTGCCGAGCATGAAGACGTCTGAGGCAGAGTCCTGCGGCGGTCACGAGCTGTCTCTGGACTCTTACTGCCTGGCCTGAATCCCGATCCACTTTCTGCCTCATGTCAGCTGCGTGCCCTTCCTCAGGCTGTTCGCCCTGTCTCCCCGAACGCCTCCATCTCCAAACGCAGAGATACTAGGGGTGCATGAGAATGAGGCTAGCAGAGCACGCCAGGCAGTGGGAGGGGGGCGAGGCGGGCAGCAGAAAGGACGGCGGAGCAGGCTGACCCTTCCGGAGCTCCATCCTGCCCCTCTGCACCCCGTCTTAAATCCAAAATCTTCCTTGCACTTCCAGATGGAAGTTTTAAAAGTGAAAATCAATGCACTCCAACAGAAAGCACAAATGTTCAATTACAAGATAAATGGAGCATTAAAGAACACATTACGTAACACGATTGGTTAATTGTGCAGGCGTTAAAGATCTAGAAACGCCCGAAGACCTTCGGCTACGCAATGAGGCATGGCTGCCTCGGACGGAAACAAACTTGCAAAGCAACTAGAGAATCCAGAAAAACAAATGCCTGCCACTTATCCATCCTATCTGCAGGAAGGGAAATGAATCCCCACACACCCATCCTGAGCAATTCCCAGGGGCACCTGCCTCTGATGACTGCTTACCTTATTATCTGCTGCACCTCCACGAGCTGGGCCTCAGGGACTCTACCTCATCATTTACAGGAGAGGTCTGCAGTGACTCCTCCCAACACCTTCCCCACAGGGAGCCTCGGATCCATGAGGCCCCAGCAAAAAGGGGGTGCTCCTTCGGTCAGGGCACCATGAAACTCAGCATTGCAACCTGCCCCTGGCCCAACATTCCCCACGGCCAGCCATATACTTCTTCCTCCTTTGCTGTCAATTAGAAGAAACTCCCAGCATCTAACACACACTTACTAAGCACCTGTGGTGTGTAAGGCCCATTCAAAGTCTGGGGAAGCAAGGCCAAAGCCGGCTATACTTAGCCCGCTAGCTCCAAGGCTCTGCCCAGCCAGTGGGGTTAGGTGCTGGCTGCAGGCTCAGGCACTCCTTACAAGGGAAAGCATCTGTGCACCTTCTGGGCCCCTCCCCACCGGAAGGAGGCTTTGCTTACTCTGGCTGCAGGAAGATATCGTACTTGTGTCCCATGGGTAGTGGGACCCGGATGCTCATGGCAGCCAGGGTCCAGCTGCCATGATGGTGGTCATGGCGGGGCCCGCACCATCAGGAACGCTGTTCGTGCCTCCCTCCTTGTGGCTGACTGGGGCAGGAGTGAGACCTGAGCCCATGCTCACTCAGGCCCGCACCTGGACTGCCTTTGCAGGAAGGAGCAGAACAAAAAGATCAGTTGCCTGGACTCTGGAGCCAGCAAGCGGGGTTCAAATCCCAACTCTGTCACTTTCCTAGCTGGGCCACTTCTTCCAGCCTCAGTCACAGAGACCTCTTTGCTGAAGGTCACTGGGGGATCCCATGAGGTCACGCCTTTACCTCCCTACCTGGTACACAGGATGGGATGTCCTGGGGGAGCGTTCCTGATTACCCCGTCATTGCTGGTGAGTTTATCTGTGCTGGCCTTAGGGACACCAGAGAGTAGGGCCCCTGCCCCAGGGATGCTGAGTTCAGTGTCCCACACCAGAAAGGCCACATCACAGTGTCTAGGACCCTGGAGAATACAGCTGCTCAGGGCCCAGGCTCTCCAGGGCTGAAGTAGGTGTGCCCACTGCCATTCAACTGGCCCTGGAGAACTCCCCCAGGAAATCTGGTGCCAGTGAGATTCCCACTTCCCCTGGGGCTCCTTCACCCACCCTTGCTGCTGGGCCAACCTCAGCCCTTCAGGCCCTGTGGGTTGGGGGGTAAGGCCAGCCCCTCTCCACAACATGCAGCTCACGGCGCACACGTGCCAGGCCCACACGTGCCAGCTGGGGACTTGAAAACTTCCTGGAAAGAAACAAATGGCTCGGGTTTCATCAACAAGCATAGATGCTCATTTGAAAGAAATGATTCCCACTTCACACCTTACTGTAATTTTCCAATTAATTGTGATTTAAATATGTTAATGCAGCTAACTAGGTTGAGCATCAGCTTAAAGACTTTCTGAATAATGAAGCAAGACCTCCTGGTACACAGAAAAAGCAGGAAATGTTCCATTGAATGCAACAGAATGAAGACAGACATTCAGTCCTGAGATGGGGCTGGCCTCGGCCAGTGGCTAAGCCCAGGCAGATAGCACAGGAGGGGCCTGGAGCCATGGGAAGCCAAGGGACCGTGCCCTCCCTCCCACTCCCTTCGCTGGGTCTTCTCTGCAGAGAGCACCTGCACTGCTCTTCATGAGGCATTGGAGGAGCCCTGGAAGGTCCACGACCCCAAATATCCCCCTTAGTCGCCCGTTTCAACTCTTCTTCCTGTGGCCTCCCTCTGTCCTGACCCCAGCCCAGTCCTCAGAGACATGTGGGCCTGGCCACTGCCGGGAAGAAGTGCCCTTCCCTCCCTGGATGGAGCCCAGGCAGGCCATGGTGAGCTTGGGGGGCCTGAGCTGCTTGGCACTGGAACTTGCTCTCCCCTCTCCAGGCGAGATAAGCCACAGGGCCTCGGACGGCCGGCAGAGGACAGTCTTCCGTGGGAGAAGCCCATGCTGCTACCTCCACCCACAGCCCCCTCCACAGCAGCCTCTAGTCCCTCAGGCCACATCCGAAAGATGGCGCTTAACCACAGCTCTGCCCTCTCTGGATTCCCCAGGACCCAGTATTTATCCTCCGGCCTCCCTGCCTCCCTGTCTGTTATACACGGCAGGTGGAGATGCTGACCTGGGGGTTGTCATGCAGATTCAATAGGATCAAGTTCATGAGAGCCACCTGCGAGTGCCGAAGCTATGCCTGTGGAGGTGGAGGGCGCCCACCCCGAGATGCCTGTGGGGCACGGGGGTCTCAGTTCACACGGGTGCCTCTTTCCATGGGGACAGAAAGCTTGTGCTGGGCTGACAGGCAGGTCAAACAGCCCACCCAGTTACAACCCGGTCCACCTAGACCCTGGGCTGTGGGTCCTCCGTGAGCTACCCCAAGGCCCTGATGTCCTGTGCCCGGCCCTCTCCAGGACATTCTGTTAGTGCTGCTCAGGCTGCCGTGACTGATGCCACCGGCTGGGCGGCTTCAACAACAGTTGATTCCCTGCAGCTTGGAGGCTGGAAGTCCAAGAGCAAGGTGGCACTGGTTGGTTTTTGCTGAGGCCTCTGTCCTGCTCACAGGTGGACGTCGCCTCCCTATGTTCTCACACGGTTGTCTCTGTGCGTGCGCAGGTCTGGCGTGTCTCTCGCCTTCTCTGTGTCCTAATCTCTTGTTAGAAGAACATACTGGATTGACGCCCATCCTAATGGCCTGATGTTAACTTAGCTACCTCCTTAAAGGCCCCGTCTCTAAACACAGCCACATTGGGAGGTACTGGGGTTAAGGCTTCAACATATGAATTTGGAGAGAAAATTCAGTACATAAGAGACAGAGAAGGGTCCTCCAGTCAAGCGTAACTTTTTAAATGTGTTAATTCATTTAACGCATATCTGTGGGGTGCATACAATATACCAGGTGTTCTGAGTGACGCATTTAAGGGAATACAGTACAGTAGTAGATGAAATAGAAGAAGTCCTACACGCGGAGCTCGTGTTTCAGTGCAGGGAGATAGACAGTAAGTAAATAAACAACACACTATAGACTGTCTCAGCTGGCATTAAGTTCTATGGAAGCACTACACTGCAATTAAGGGAATCGGAGTCCCAGCCTGCTTCAGAAGGACACGGGGAGGAGACGGGTGGACCAGCAGTCACTCCAAGAAGCAGCCTGCGTTGGGCATTCAGATGGAGCTGGATGGGGCCCCATCTCTCGGAGCACGGACTCCGCCCGGTGCTGACAGTTCCGTGATGGATTCACGTTCTCCGGCATTAGTGGTTCATTGAGCTGAATTTTTTCTTCCAGTTATAAATTGGAGAGTGACTGTAAACTTTGCCAGTCACTGTGGATTTACAAAGGCAATGATGATAAATGTACAGATTAGCAGGGATCGGTTTCTGACCTGGTCTTTACCCTCAGTGCTTGGCAGTCTTTTAGCGCCCTAATTGAGAGGAGTCGGAAGAGTCCTGTCTGTTAATACAGAAGAAAGCGTTTAGCTTCAGTACACAGAGGCAGGTAGGGTGTCGTCATGGCTAAGAAAGAGGCGATAGCAAAGATACTGAAAGCACCAGACAAACTCCTGTGACTTTGCAGCCACAGGTCAGGATTTCCTCTGTGCTAACGTTGGAGGTAAAGAATCGAAGATGTAGAAATGCTTGCCCCAAACCCATATTGGGGCAGAAGCTCCCACCTCCCTGTAACTCCCCCGGGACCAGCATCCCATGGCAGGAAACCTTGATGTGGTGTTGAAGGCCATGGTGAGCTCACACATCTCACTCCGACAACTCTTTGATCCAGTCCTGGCTTTGCAACCTGCCTCCATGCTCATACCCTGGCATCCCCTGATACAGCAAAGGAAGACGAAAGAACTGGCGGGGGCAGCTGCAAACTCAGGGCTCTTTAATCCATGCCCTTTGGCAGGACAGAGGCACGACAGAATTATCATTGCCATTTAAAGATAAGAAAAAGCAGGGCCTTAGAAGGCCTGAGAGACTCATCCAAAGTCACATGGCCAAGACACAATGGGAGGCGCTGGCTGGCCACTTTGGGCCATGGAACCCCTCCCTGCCTTGCCTCCACCTTGGTGACCTCTTCATGCAGACTGGCCCACATGAGCTTGCTTCCTTATACAGGTGAAAGCAACTGCTGGTCCGGAGGCGGTTCCCAGTAGCCCCAGGTTCACTGAAGATGCAAATACCTGCTGTGCCCAGAGGCTGACCAAGAAGAAAGCTTAGGTTCCATGCTGAGCGTGAAGCTGAGCGCCTTCCTTGTTGTTCTGAGAATGTCACTGTCCCCGGCCACCAATGTCACTAAGGTCCGACGTGTTCCCGCAGGTCTGTAGCAGAACATTCAAAGCCTCTAATGAGGCAGAAGACAGGCCCGACCACCCTGGCTGTCAGGCAGCCTGCAGGAGCGTCCCTAAGACATAGGCCTTGCAGGCACTGGGCTGGGGTCACTCATGAAACTCCGTTCCTAGACTTCGGTCTGGAAAATTCAGCTTTGATGATAAACTACTCACACTGCAGCCCCCACGTGGGGTTTACCACGGTCTCTTCCTGCTCAGTGTCCCCTGTCCCCATGCAGATGTGGGAGTCCTCTCGTGCCCATTCCCCAGAGACTGAAGATTCTGGGTGGGCTGGGACTATCTCTGCTTTCTCTTTGGGTCCAACCCACTGCTGTTAGAAAAAGAACTTGGCACACCCAGTGCATGGCTGATGCATGGAGAGACAGGTGGAAAGGCGACCCGGTCACAGTCCCCACCCAAGCATGCCAGGGTTACATTCTGGGTGAGCAGAGCAGAGGGGCAATCACAAAGTGATCAGAGGCCGAATGGCCCTCCAGTGAGCACAGTCAGGACAGCGGTGTCCTGGGAGAGACGGAGCTGCCCCCTAGAGACCGACCACCACGTGTTTAAGGTGCTGCAAAACTAGCTCTGGTTGACATTGATGAGCTGACTCTGAAGTTCGCAATGAAAAGTCCGAGGCGGGTGGATCACGAGGTCATGAGATCGAGACCATTCTGGTCAAAATAGTGAAACCCCGTCTCTACTAAAGATACAAAAAATTAGCTGGGCACGGTGGCGCGTGCCTGTAATCCGGGCTACTTGGGAAGCTGAGGCAGGAGAATTGCCTGAACCCAGGAGGCGGAAGTTGCGGTGAGCCGAGAATTGCGCCATTGCACTCCAGCCTGGGTAACAA
>CAUYOR010069852.1:0-27650 GCA_963573925.1 Callimico goeldii | reverse complement strand
TTTATTTATTTATTTGACACGGAGTCTTGCTCTGTTGCCCAGGCTGGAGTGCAGTGGTGCTGTCTCAGCTCATTGCAGTCTCCGCCTCCTAGGTTCAAGCAAATTCTCCTGCCTCAGCCTCCTGAGTAGCTGGCACTACAGCCTGGCTAATTTGTGTGTGTGTGTGTCCATATACATATATATATATATATATATATATGGACACACACTTTTTGTTTTAGTAGAGATGAGGTTTCACCATGTTGGCCAGGCTGGTCTTGAACTTTTGACCTCAAGTGATCCACCTGCCTCGGCCTCCCGAAGTGCTGGGCTTACAGGCATGGGCCACTGTGTCTGGCCTAGATCTTCCAAAATACTTATCAAGAGAGTATAATGTGCCAAGTACCATGAAAGCACAGGGAAGCAAAGAGTGACTCAATTGATATGAAAAATAATGAACAAAGAAATCATATAGAAATGGTAAAGAGGGCCGGGCATGGTGGCTCACGCCCGTAATCCCAGCACTTTGGGAGGCGGAGGCAGGTGGATCACGAGGTCAAGAGATCGAGACCATCCCAGTCAACACGGTGAAACCCCGTCTCTACTAAAAATACAAAAAAAAAAAATTAGCTGGGCATGGTGGCATGTGCCTGTAATCCCGGCTACTCGGGAGGCTGAAGCAGGAGAATTGCCTAAACCCAAGAGGCGGAGGTTGCGGTGAGCTGAGATCGTGCCATTGCACTCCAGCCTGGGTAACGAGCAAAACTCCGTCTCAAAAAAAAAAAAAAAAAAAAAAAAAGAAATGGTAAAGAAAATGGTGTAAAGAGGAGCTGTTTCTTTTTGTTTGTTTGTTTTAATTCCAAGGGAAAGATATCTTTGTGTGCTAATGGAAATAATCTTGTAGAAAGAAAATTCATGAATTTGTACTGTGGTTTTGACAAGTTAGGATTACACAGTGTGGGTGTGGAAAAGGTATAATACCTTTTCTTCCCTTCAGAAGGGTCATGGCTGTCACTCCTATAACAATGACAACAACAAAGACAGATTAAAAAGAGAAAAGCATGATACACTTATTTAATCAAAGTGTTACATGACACAGAGTCTTTCAGAAATGAAGACCTAAAGACTCAGAGAAAATGATTTTTATGCTTAGGTCCAATAAAGAATGGACAGCCATGTAAAAAGGTGATTGGACAAAAATGGTGCGACATAATGGAAATATACCTAAGTGGGAAAGACAGCAAGGCCTGCCTGTTCAGATTCTTCTTGACTTCTATTTGCAGCATTTCTTTCTCCCAGGTACAGATCCCTTTGGAATTGAGGGTCTTATGATCTACTATCAGATAAAATAGGCCAGAGAGTTTATGGCCAGCTTCTACACAGAAAGGAAGGTGTAAGGTTAGAGTAATGCAGTTCATCCTTGAATGACACAGGTTTGAACTGCATGGGTCCATTTATATGTAGATGTTTTTCAACAAATATGTTAGAAATGTTTTCAAGATTTGTGGTAATTTGTAAAAACTCTCAGACAAGCCATGTAGCTTTAGAAGTGTTGAAATAATTAAAAAAAGGTTAGATATGTCATGAATGTATAAAATATATGCAGATACTAGTCTACTGTATCATTTACTGCCATAAAAATATGCAAATCTGTTATGTAAAGAAGTTAAATATCAAAACTTATGCACATGTACACTTACAGACCATACAAGGAACCATTTGCAGTCAACAGAAATGTAAGCAAATATAAAGACACAGTATTGAATTATAACAGCATAAAATTAACTCTAGTACATACCATTCTACTGCGATAGTTTTGTTGCCATCTCCTGTTGCTTCTGCAGTGAGCTTAGGTGTTGTATCTGCTTAAAATGCCCTGTGACACTAATCACCTCCATATGAGCAGTATTGCAGTAAAAAGTGTTCTCCAGTACCTCTTGAGTATTTTTCATCATTTTCAGTGCAATGTCATAAACTTGGAATAACATCATGGGACCCATACAAAGTGCCACTAGTGATGCTGGAAGTTGTCCCAAGAAGCAGAGAAAACTCATGACTTTACAAGAAAAAGCTGAAATGCTTTATACATTCCATAGATTGAGGTCTACAGCTGCAGTTGTCCACGATTTTAAGATAAATGAATCCAGCATAGGGATCAATGATGTGAAGCCATCACTGCAGCTACACCTGTAGGTGCAAAAACCATATACTTTTTATGGAATAACTTTTAACCTCATATTGAAAATGCAACTTTTATGTGTGTGCAGGAATTCTATAAGAAAGGCATACCTTTAGATTGTAACATATTTTGAGTAAAAGCAAAGTCATTATATGACAAGTTAAAGCAAAAAGAAGGTGAAAGACCTAAAGCTGGAAGATTGAATGCCAGCAAAGGATGGTTTGATCATTTTAAAAAGACATTTAGCTTTAAGAAAATGTCAAAATTGTGAAGGAGCAGCAGATGAGTTCCCATTGCCATTAAGGAAATCATTAAAGAGAAAGGATATCTGCCTGAACACATTTCTAATGCAGACGAAAGTGAATTTTTTTATTCTGAAAAAAAAAAAAAAAAAAAGCCACAAAGAAGATTTAGTAGTAAGGAAGAGAAGCACACACCAGGATTTAAGGTACAAGTAGGGATAGGCTAACTCTACTGTTTTGTGCAAATGCAGTTGGGTTTATGATCAGCACTGTGCTTTTCTATAAATCTGCTAAAGTCTGAGCCTTAAAGGGAAAAGATAAACACCAGCTGCCAGTCTTTTGGTTGTACAATAAGACCTGTAGGAGGATAATCCTTTTTCTGCATTGTTTCCATCAGTGCATTTGTTCAGGGGGCTCACAGCCAATGTAGAAAAATACAAGAAACAATACTAAGTAAAAAATGCTAAAATAGAGGAATATAGGATGCCATGTAAGCACAAAGGAAGGATTTGATGTACCGTATTTTACTAAATCATAGAATATTTCTATTAATTATGAATAATATCACAATAAGCATATTGATATACATATAATACATTTTAAATTATATTCCTATAAATACAACAGAGTTCTTTGATGTTTCACCTTATTAACTAATATGGATAGTTTTGTTCTATACCCACATATTTCTGAGAATGCTTAAAGTTTTGGGACTTTGTGTGACTTTTAATATCATAGTCACATTATTTCTATAATAACTTTCTTTTATAGATCACAGAGGTTTTTTGGGGGTATTGAGGGTTTACGGGCCAAGGGAAAGATTCCCTTTTGCCTTCTGAAAGTTCACTGCAAATAAATCAATAAAATAAATAAACTCACAAAAGTTGGATTCATTGGAGAAAAGACATACAAATATTATTAGCAGGAACATGGAAACCTTTAGAATGAAGAACCAAAGATTCAGGGGAAATTGTGCATTTTTAAGCTTAGGTTCAACATAGTTAGGCAGCTGTGTAGAAGTATGATTGGACAGAAAGGGCATGCTAACAGACTGAGCTGGGGAGCCCAGCAAGACCTATCTATTTAGATTCTTCTTGGCTTCTCTGAGCATGCATTTCCTCCTTCTGGTGGTGGGGCAGGATCTTCTCTGGAACTGGGGTCTTATAACTTATAGGCAAACAAGGTAGGTCAAACAATTTCTTTATAATCAGTTTTTATACAGGGCAAAGTGAAAGATAGATCAATATTTTTAGGTTTGGCCAGGCATGGTGGTTCATGCCTGTAATCCCAGCACTTCGGGAGGCTGAGGTGAGTGGATCACTTGAGGTCAGGAGTTCGAAACCAGCCTGGCCAAAATGGTGAAACCTGGTCTCTACTAAAATATAAAAAATTAGCCGGGCATGATGGCAGGTGCCTGTAATCCCAGCTACCCTGGAGGCTGAGACAGGAGAATTGCTTGAGTCTCAGAGGTGGAGGTTGCAGTGAGCTGAGAGCGTGCCACTGCACTCCAGCCTGGGTGACAGAGTGAGATTCTGTCTAAAAAAGATAATTAATATAATAATAATATTTTTAGGTTGGCTTTAAGGAAAAGTGGTTTTAGTTTCTATGACTGCCTTGGGGTAGAGGGAGTCCAGTTTCTATGGCCAGCCTCCAAAGAGAATGAGATTGAGAGACAGGAGAGCAAAAGAATATTAGAGAAAACTTCTGCTTCTGAGGTTGCTTCTAAAGCTTCTTTTGGTGTTGTCAAGTTCCAACAGTCAAGCTCAGCATCATTCTGAGTCAGAAATAATCACTGCATCTGCCACGCAGTCTTGAGGATGTTAATCAACGTCAGTTATCTCAAAAGCCATGGCTTTCCTCTCTGCATTCTGGCTTTATTAGCAAGTTCCCACAGATAAAGAATACAAACTGTGCCATCCTAGTTTATATATATCTAAACTCCAGGTGTGAAAACTGTAAGATTCTTTGGCATACAGAAGAGACATAAGAGGAGGTAATTCCTGGGCTGGGCACAGTGGCTCACACCTGTAATCCCAGCATTTTGGAAGACTGAGGCGGGTGGATCACCTGAGGTCAGGAGTTCAAGACCACCTTGGCCAACATGGTGAAACCCCATCTTTCCAAAAATACAAATATTAGCTGGGTATAATGATGGGTGCCTATAATCCCAGCTACTCAGGAGGCTTAGGCAGAAGAATTGCTTGAACCTGGGAGGCAGAGATAGCAGTGATCTGAGATCGTTCCATCTGCACTCCAGCCTGGGCAACAGAGCATCCATCTCAAAAAAATAAAAAATAAAAAATAAAGAGGAGGTAATTCCTATCTTATCTGCATCATCATATCCACTCAAGGTAACTTCTTACATATATTTTTAATTATTTTCTATGAATTAGTTACTCTGAGACTATTGAATTAATCAATCTCTTACCAACCAACACCTCAGCAACATATGTCTACTGCAGTTTTACTACAACCTTGTCAGCATTAAGTGCTATATGTATATTTTTAACTTAATATTTTTAATGTATGTGGTGGAAAAATATTTTAGAGCAATTCAGAAAGACTGCATAGTAAAATTGCCATTTTATTTAAAAATCAGGAAATGATTATGTTTTTCTTAAATTACTGAACATGTATACTTGAACTATTAATCTTCAAGTCACTTAAAAACAATCTTCTAATGAAAAATGAAAAAAGCTCATACTCTTGCAGCAGAAAATACTTTTGAAAACATGGTGCATGTAGCATGTGTTTTTAATACATTGCCAATGGAGATCTTTTTCAATTCACTATATTGTTTAAAAACGGTTTGCAAGTGATGAAAATCAGAGCACGTGAATCTGAGAATCAGGTGTGGTTAGAGTTAGTGGTATTCCTCACCATTGTGATGGCTTAGACCCATGGGACATTGAACGTTAATGGTGACAATGAATAAATAATATCCTTTCAAACCTCATTCATTCATTCACCATATATATACTTGAGTTCCAACTAGGACCAGAGCACTTGAGTCACAAATATCAACAGGACATGGCCTCAGAAATAATGAGCTCACTAAAATAGGAAACAAAAGTATAGCATCAAAGGAAAGGACAGTGCCAGCATTATATAAAGGGTCAAAATAACCACAGAAAGGAGGACAACTAACTGCTTATAGAAGAGGTGTATTAGTTCTCCCTTGTTACTGTAACAGATTAACATAGACAAACATGATTAAATGGCTTCCGTAAATTACTAAGCATGTATACTTGAATTCCTCATCTTCTAACCTGTTGAACTTTCTATACAACCTCAACTTGTGGTTGTACTTCATAGATCAGAGATGGAGAACAATGGTTTCTCTCCATTTACACACAGGAAAAAAAGCCACTTCCTTTCTCTCTTCTCCAAAAAAGAGAGATAAATCTTTGTTTCTTAGAGACAGGATGGAAAGTATCCCGGGTTCAAACCTTAACCTTTGGGAATGTCAATAAAATCTCTACAAAAACCAGATGATCCCATGAGTCTTGACTTTTTTGACCTAGAAATGTCTTCAAGATCTGGGCTTCTTCCCTTTTAATATGCAAATAGTGGGGAGATGGCACTTCAGATTTTTTGGCACCTTGGAGGCTTTGGGAGTCTCATTTGAGCTGTAACCATTCGGTCTTCTTAGGGAAATAAGAGTTGTGTTGTCCTTTTGGATAGAGTAGTTAACATGACAAATGGCTACATACTCAAAGTATGTGAAGAATAAATGTTTCTAGGGGAAGAGAATGCAAACACTCCCAGTCTTTATAGTGTATGCATTTCTATGTCTCAAGACACTGGGATCTCTTAGAAGAGCACTGAAAAATTCAAGAAAATTTTATCCCCCAGAATGCATTAACTGTTTTGATAAGGAAAAAAAAAAAACCCTCTCTTGGGACATAGGGACATAAGCAAAATAGCTGACTAGAAGCTTCTAGTGCTCTTCACATAGACACAAACCAACAACAACAAATAAACAACTAAATTCTCACCAAAATAACTATTGGAGAGCTCCAGAGAACAGCAAGAAAACAGCAGAAATCCTATAGAGCACAGAAATGCAGAATGGCCACATGGTGAAGAGAAGGAAATAGTTTGCCTCTGCCACTCATTCCTTTAGTCAGATTGTTAGAGCAGGCAGATAGCCAGAAATGAGCAGGCAAGGGAGCCCCTGGGGAAAGAAGTCCAGGATATGCTGCCCATTGACAGTTAACAAAGGAGGCAACAGCTCTACTGGTCACTTCCGTCCTTGTGGTTGGGCTCCTGTATCCCCAAAGGGGACTTATCAAGCCCTAGCAGAAGGAAACCATGGTAGAGACTTTCCTGGCTGACAAGCCTGCACATTCCTCCAGTAACTCACCTTAGAATAGCCTTTTGCTCATTATAATAGTAAAAAGCACACCCGGGTGGAGAATTTAAATGCTAATGAGATGTGCGACTTGTGTCTCACTAACATGTACAACCACAGAGCATGTGTGCCCAACAGGAATGTCCAAAACATGATTGCAAGTGACTCCCCTCATGCCCCTTCATGAATAATTATCATTCATGATAATTATTTTATCCCCTAGAATGCATTATGAATAATTATGAATAATTATAGAAGATTCTCATAGAGTCCCCCAGCACTAGCTGCTGCTGGCTCATTCTCCTGAGCAGCCTGTTCTGTCTCTTCTTTCAGAGCGTACTGTCTCTTAGGTAAACACTGCTACTATTTTTCCAGCTGGACCAGCACAGAGCTATTTTCTGGCCACACAAGGTCAGAGATATTTTCCAGCTGGGTCAGCCCACTCTTTTCTTGGAGTGTACATTTATCTCCTTAATAAACCTTTTGCTTACATTATTAATTGTCTCTTGGCTGAATTCATTCTTCCAAGTTAGATAAGAACCAAGGATTCCTGCACTTCCCAGTAGCAGGATGAGCTCAGAATCAGGAGAGTAGGACAAAGGTAAGAAAGAAGACTCCAGCAGCTGCCATTACCACCATGAACACTGTTGTCTTCACTATTGGAAACTTTTGCAGTCCTGAATCCAACTGAAGGAATTCCCAAGAGTCCACATGCCTAGCCACCCCCAGAAAAGGAGCAGACACTGTTCCCCACCATTCCCTGTGCTGCAATTGCACTGCTCCGTCTTGGAACCAGAGCCATTTCTAGAGTGCTTCCTGCTGTGGGGATGTAGCCATTGCTCCACCCCTTCATCTCTGAGGCTTGTCACCACTACAATATGCCCACATGTCAATGTGCTATTTCTTAGCCAAGCTCTGGCTATGCCCTACCCCAGGACCAAGCTACCACTGAGTTGCTGCACAACCCCAATTTCAGTCACTGGTGCATCTTCCATTCAGGGCCAAGATAAAGTTGTGCCCTATCCTCCAAGGACCTCACTGAGGGCTCCTGTACCCTAGTGCCACAGGTGAAGCAAGACCCCAACCCATAGAGACCTTAGGCCTCTGGCACACCAGAGCAATTCACCTTGCATGAGCACTACAGGTGAGGCAGTGCTGGAGAACCTCTGAGCCTTTAGAACACTGGAGCACTTCTGTCCTCCAGCACTACAGCTGATGCAGCACCCTAGTCTCAAGGGGTCTGGAGGCTCTTTTGACCTATAGAGCCACACTTTCTGGAGTTGGGGAGATGTGGCACTTTACGTCCCAGGGACACACAGCCTTGGCTGAGTTGTGCCACTCCATCCCCCAGGCCTAATAGCCACAGTGCTCCACCAACCTGGAACAGGATTATCCCCTTTTTCCCTGCAGCCTAAGCTGCTGAGGTACCCCTTCTCTCTAGGGAGTGGAGTCATTGCCATGCTGTTTCCATCCTCTTAGAGTCCAAGCCACGGCAGAACCTTGTCATTCCTTGGTCCTTGCTGCTGCACCCAGCCTCATATAGCCTGAGTTACTGTCATGTTCCACTATTCCAGGGTATAGAGTCATCACTACGTGGTGCTCATCTTGTGGAACTTGAGCTGACAATGTGCCCTATCAGTCTTGGATCTCAAATTGCCACTGTGCTCTGCTCCCCAGGGTTCAGCTTCCAGAGCGCCCTGTGTTCTCCAGAACTGTGCTAGTATAGTGCCCTGCTCACTCCAGGGTTGGAATCACAGCTACATCCAAGCCCCATGAGCTAGATATGCTGGGATATGCCTCACTGCAACAAATTTCAGCTTAGTAGAAGAACTGAATCCACTTGATATAGATTGACTCTGTGTCCCCACCCAACTCTCATCTTGAATTGTAATCCCTACATGTTGAGGGACGGAAAAGGTGGGAGATGGTTGGATCATGGGGGTTGGTTTCCTCCATGCTGTTCTCATGATAGTGAGGAAGTTCTCATAAGATCTGGTGGTATAAAAGAAGCAGTTTCCCCTGCACTCTCTCTCTCTCTCCTGCCGCCATGTGAGACATAACTTGCTTCCCCTTAACCTTTGGTCATGATTGTAAGTTTCCCAATGCCTTCCCAAACATGTGAAACTGAGTCAATTAAACCTCTTTCCCTTATAAATTACTAAGACTCAGGTAATTCTTTATAGCAGTGTGAAAATGGACTAATAACACCACTCATGCCTTAGAAAGAACCCATGCCTTGAATCCCATGTGTTATAATGATGGTGTCACAAGACTCTGAGTCCGGGAACCCAGCTATACAGCTGCTCCAAGCACCTATTCCCTATATCCCAGTGCCGCTCTGGCTATCTGTGTGCTCGGTCAGATCCAACACCAAGAGAGAGCTCCTCAGCTGTGATGACCCACTGTGGGGAAGACAAGAATAGGAGGATCTAACCTTAATAGGTTAGAGCCGTTTCCCTAATAACCTATAGAGCCACCATCACTGCCATAAACTCCTGCAACCTAGACCACAGAGACATTCACAGGAATCATTAATTATCACAGCTGAAGAAGCTGCTGAAGACTACACCACTGCAACCACATGAAACCAGACCCACTGCACCCTGCCTAACCAACACTCTCAGGCCCATCTTTAAATGAACATCTTCTCCTACAATAGCTACTGTGTAAAGGTTGGAAGAGGTGACTGCACCAGCAGATGCACTGAATCAATGCAGAAACACAAGAAAAATGAAAAAGCAAGAAAAAATGACACCACCAAAGGAGCACAATAATTCTCCAGTAAATGACATTTAAAAATTAAAAATTATGAATTACCTAAAAAAGAAACTCAGCAAGGTACAAGAGAATACAAATAGACAATTAAACCAAAAACAATTCATGATCTGAATGAGAAATTCAATGGAGAGAGATATCATTTTAAAAAACAGAAAATTTAATATGGAGAAGAATAATTAAATCAGTGAAATAAAAGGAACAATTGAGAGCTTCAATATCAAGCTAGATGAAACAAAAAGAAAGAATCTGTGAACTTAAAGACAGGTCTTTTGAAATGAATCGGAGTGGGGAAAAGAATGAAAAAGAGTGAAGACAGCCTGTGGGACTTATGGGATACCATTAAGTGAACAAAATAAAGTCCCAAAATAAATTGGGGGAAAAATTTCAAACTATATATCTGATGAGGAGTTAATATCCAAAGTTTAGAAAGGATTTATACAGCTCAACAGTAGAAAAACAAATACCTCAATTAAAAATGGGCAAAACATCTTAATAGACTTTTTCCAAGGAAGATATATAAATCTCCAACAGGTATATGAAAATGCATTAATCATCATTAATGATCAGGGAAATACAAATCTAAGCCACTATGAAATACGTCACATCCATTGTAATGACTACTACAAAAATTTTAACAAATGAGAGTGTGGGGCAAAGGGAAGTCTTGTACACTGTCGGTGGGATTTTAGATTGGTAGAACTATTACGGAAAATGGTATAATGTTTTTTAAATAAATTCTTAAAAAAACTTCTGAATGACCCAGGAACTCTTCTTCTGGGCATATATCCAAAGGAAATAAAATCACCATCTGGTAAAGATATTTGCACTCCCATGCTTACCGCGGTATTATTCACAATAGCCAAAACAACCTAAGAGTTTGGTAACAGACAAATGAACAAAGAAATTGTGTGTGTGTGTGTGTAAGTGTTGTGTGCATATATATACTGACATATATAATATATATAATACATATATATTTAAAAATATCTGTGTCTGTGTGTGTATGTGTGTGTGTGTGTGTATATATATATATATATATATATATTTCATTTGTTCAGTATCAAATGTTTTCCTGTGTAGTGGCAGGAATAGACTGTAAGAGGCACAAGGGAGCTTACTTTGGGTGTGTAGCTGTTCTATATCTTGATTTGTTCAATACTTTTCAGTCCTAACAAAGAATAAAATCTTTCCATTTGTCACAATGTAGGTAAGCTTGGAGAACATTAATTATGCTAAGTGAAATAAGTCAGACATGAAAAGAAAAATATTATATAATCTTACTTATATGTGGAACAAAAAATACATATATACAGAGAAGGAACAAAACAGTGGTTACCAGGGGTTGGAGGTGGAAGGAAAAATTGGGAGATATATGGATACAATGCAGCAGATACGTAGAATGAACAAATTTGGAGATCTACTGTACAACATGAGACTATAGGTAATATAGGTAATAAAATTATATTGCATTTAGGATTCTGGTTAAATGAATGATTCTAGCTGCTATTGACACATAAAAATGTTAATTTAATTCAGTATAGTAATGTTTTACTATATATATCTGATAATAATATGTTGTATACCTTAAACATAAAAGAATCATTTTTAAAAAGGATAAACTATTGATATATGTGACAATATTATGAATGATGATAAATCTCAAAAACATTAGTTTTATAAAAGAGGCTACACATAAAAAAGCCCATACTGCATAATTCCGTCATAAAGAACAGCCAAAACTATTGTGATGCAAGTCAGAACAGTGTTTCCCTGTTAGCAGACACCTGTGCAGATGTGGGGATAGACTGTAAGAAGCACTAGGGAGCTTTCTTTGGGCATGGGATTGTCTGATATCTTGATTCAACCGGTGATTACACAGCTGTACATAGTTGACAAAGCTTACCAAATTATACACTTAAATCTAACATTTCAGTATTTGTGAAATTTGTCTCAATTTTAAAAATATGCTTCATATATAGTATTTTTTGTATGCTGATTTATATTAAAATTTCTGGTCTCTAAGCCAAATCCTTTCCTCCTCTATGAATCTTTTGTTGTCAAAATGAAAGAAATCCAACAACAAAAGGATGTTTAATCTTTTCTCTACCTCTACCCACTGTAGAGCTGAGCAACAGTAAATGTTGGCCCAAGGCAGAAAACATGAATTCTGTAAAGTAAAGTAAAACTGCCTAAAGTGATACACTAATAACATGAGGACCGTACTCCAGAAATTCTGATTTCTAAATTAGTCTTGATTTTTTTGGGGCACAAACTGTTCCACTAAGTAAAAGCTATTATTGTGGTAAAGTGGAAGGAACACAATGATATCTCATATACCAAAATTGTCACAAAGGGAATGGTATGACAGGCAAATAAATTACAAATGGCTGAGAAAATAATAAAAGGAGAAGACTATCTATAAAGCGTAAGCCTGGAATTAGAGTTTTTGAAGGCTCGGTTAAAAAAAAAAGTAACAGAACGTTTCGGCAAAGGATACTGACATAGTGGCAGTATAAAGTGGATTATTCATATGAAAAACTATAGTTTATTTATTATATATATTTGAAGTTTCCCATTTTAAAATTTATAATTATCTGGAAATATATCAGTTTTCTATTGCTGTTGTAACAAATCATTACAAACATAGAGACTTAAACCAACATAAACTTATTATTTTAACTCCACAGGTCAGAAGTCCAACATAAGTCTCACTGGGCTAACTCAAAGTGTCACAAAACTATGTTCCTTTATGGAAACCCTAGAAGAGAACTGGGTATCGCTTTTTCTAAATTCTAGAGGCCACCTGTATTGTTTGACTTCTGGCTTCCTTTTGCCAATTTTAAAAGCCAGAGCTATCAACATCAGATAAAATTTTTTTCACTTTGTCATGTATCTGGTCTTTGTAGCTAGGAAGGGTCCATAAATTTCAAGAAGTTGTTATTTGATTAAGCCCACTTGAATTATCCAGGATAATCTTTCCTTCTCAGAATTCTTAACTTATTAAATGGGCAAAGTCCCCTTTTCTATGCAAAGTAACATATTCACAGGTTCTGAGGATCAGGGAACAGATATCATTGGAAGACATTATTTTGCCTACCATAATGGTTATGAGAGCATTCTTTAAAAAGAAGATTGATCCTCAGATGGGTATTAGGGAATGAGCTAAGAGGAGTTCTTCTTATGACTGGGATGAAGAGACTACTTTTATCCTTTCAGCTAAAATCATGACAAAATATATTAAACAACAGCTTTCAGGCATTGGATATCAGGCAGCACAAAGCAGTGATCCCTGAAATAGAGGAAACAAGGTGAGCATTAAGATTGCCCACCTTGCTCTCTGGAGAGAGATTTCAATGAACTTAGGGGAAAAAGTCCCAGGAGAAACCCAGAGATCTGTTTCAGTTGAGGTGAAGGAGTTGGGAGTGGAGAGGGAGTGGATATTCCAGGGTGACTATATATCACCGGGAAAATTACCAGAAATGAGAGTGCTCCCTGGAGAGAGAACTCCAGAGATCAACAGAAAGTCCCCTGGAGTTATTCACCAAGCACTAATCAGCACATTTGTAAGAAAACTATCTGAGACCAAGAAAACAGCTACCCAGAACAAGTAGAGAGAATAATCCCTAGAACTCATAAAGGGCTCAAAGTATTTTCATACAATACCGTTTACAATGGCATAAAAATATGAAATGCTTAGGGACACATCTAATAATCTAATAAAATATATGTAATATGTACACAGTGAAAACTGAAAAACATTGCTAAGAGAAATTAAAGAAGGCCTAAAGAAATTGAGATATATACCATGTTAATGGATAAGAAGACTCAATATTTTAAAGATGCCATTTCTCTCCAAAATAATCAATAGATGTAACACTATTTCAAAGAATATCCCAGCAGTCACTTCTTTCATAGAAACTGACGAGATTATCCTAAGACTTATATAAAAATGCAAAGAGTTTAGGACAGCTAAAACTAACATTGAAAAAGAAGAATAAATTTGAAGCAGTTATATTACGTTTTTAAAAGACTTAGCATAATGCTACTATTATCAAGACATTGTGTAATTGGCATAAAGATTGGCAAATAAATAAATGAAATAGAAAAGAGAGTCCAAAAATAGATGGACACACACATGGATAATTTTTTTACAAAAATGCCAGTGAAATTAAACAAAAAAACCATAATTTTCTCAAAAGATGATGAAAGAACTATTGGATTTTCTCTTGCAAAACATACATACATAAACGCAAAACAAAAACAGTAAAGGGCATAGAAGAGGCAAGATGGTGACTAGACATAGCCAGGAGAAACATCTCCCACCAAGGGACGGGGCACTGGGAAGACTGGTAGACTCTAAGCAGATCTTCAGAGGGAAGGTATTGAGAATAGGTAGAGGGAGAACACAGATGCATGACTAAGAATGAGAAAACTGGGACTGTTGCATGGGGCTACTGTGCACCAGGATGCATTCCTGAACCCCAACAACTCCCAGGAAGATGTGTGTTGAATAGGCAAGGAGAAACCTGCTCTTCCCAAGGGCCTCTGAAATCTTGGCAAGAGGAGACCCCTTGACCACTATGAACACTTAAATTGGCAGGAAGATCTGCCCAGAGAAGTGGTAGGAGAAGAACCCCAACCAGAGTAGAACCCAGAGTGGTTAGTGTGGGAGTATCTGTAGAGGAGCATGGCCAGGGTCACCCCTTTCCCCAGGCTTGAATCACTTCCATTGGAGACATTAGCCCTAGGGGAACTGTCATACCTGAACTTTGCATTGCAGTCTTGCCTATGGGACTGGGCCAGTCCAACCTGAGCACCTCTCAGTCTGCTGGATACTCCTAGGGTACCATCCTGGCTATGCCTGCTTGCAGTTCAGACCCCAAATACCTCCTAGGGGCCTGCATCATACCTCCCATGATAGTGGACCACATCTTACTAGCAGAGTGCTCCAGCAGAGTAGCCCCAATAGACATGCACCAGCTGGCCTGCACCCTCCTCCCACTGCAGCCTCCAATGTGTTGCTTTGCCTGCATGCACTCGCCCACAATCACCACCCCACATCACTTTGCCAGCATGTGTGTGCAAGTGCAAACCTTGCTTTCTCTTCATTGCCAGCACACGTGCCTGTATTTTACCCTGCCATGCCACTATGCATAAAGAGTATCTGCCCTGCCCTGAGTGGTCACTGACACCCACAGGAATGTGCACAGAGAGCACACACAGTCTTGCACTCACCTGAGTTCTGTCATACAGAAACTACCAAATGCATGAACATGCACAGTCACGGGCAAGGGGCTCAAGTGTTCCTCTAGCCATGCTTTCAATGCCACCCATTGCTACAACTGCACACATGGAGGTCTTCTGCTTCTGTGAACACTGGCACAGATGCTATGCTGTTAACACCAGCTGCTGCTGCAAATGCCCACATGGAGCCTGGCATCCTGACCTGCTAGCATCCAGTTACAACTGACAAGTGTGTAACCCACCATATGGCAGATGAAGCTGCTACTGCCATGTGCAAATGAGAATGGATCCCACTGCCACCACCCTAGGATGTGCTTTGGCTGGCATTGCATATTGGAATGTTGTGAACAGCAGTCTGGGAGCACCTTGACTCTTCTAGCGCAGCAGGTTCTTAACCTCGAGGGGCCAGAGAATAAAGCAGGGACCAATACCAGTCTCCCAGAGTTCGAGCATGCTGTCCAGGAGTACTGAGCTGAGCCTTGGCCACTAAAATCTTCCAGAAACAAAGCAAGTCAATCCACCTTATATCACAATCCTGCCTTCAAGGGCATCAAATACAATAAAAGAAAGAAAGATTAAAGAACATTCAAAAGACAGCAACTTCAAAGATTGAAGGACCATCAACTCACAAAGATGAGAAAAAAAAAACAGTGCAAGAACTCTGACAACTCAAAAAGTCAGAGTTCCATCTTTCCAGCAATCAACACTACTTCTCCAACAAGGGTTATTTACCAGGCTAAAATGGCTAAAATGACAGAAAGAGAATTCAGAAAATGGATAGGAATGAAGATCATTAAGATCCAGGAGAATACTGAAATCCAATCTAAGGAGAAGCTAAAGCCAAAATAAAAAGATACAGGAGCTGATAGACAAAATAACCATTATATAAAAATAAAATAAAAAACCAATCTGATAGAGCTGAAAAACACTCTACAAGAATTTCATAATGCGATAGCAAGCATTAACAGCAGAATAGACCAACCTGAGGAAATAATCTGAGAGCTTGAAGACTGACCTTCTAAAATAAGACAGACAATAATTTTTAAAAAATGAACAAAATCTCCATGAAATATTGGATTGAAATAAGAGACCAAATCTATGACTCTTGGGCATCTCTGAAAGAGATGGGGAGAATGAAAGCAACTTAGAAAACATACTTCAGGATATCATCCATAAGAACTTCCCCAACCTAGCTAGAGAGGCCAACATTCAAATTCAGGAAATGTAGAGAACCACTGCAAGATAATTCACAAGATTATTGCCAAGACACAAAAGCATCACATTATCCAAGCTCAGAAAAAATCCACTCAGTATGAATTAAAGACTTAAATATAAGACCCAAAACTATAAAAACCCTGGAAGACAACCTCAGCAATATCATTCTGGACGTAGAAACAGGCAAAAATTTTATGGTGAAGATGTCGAAAGCAATTTCAACAAAAGCAAAAATTGACAAATGGGATCTTATTAAACTAAAGTGCTTCTGCACAGCAAAAGAAACTATCAACAGAGTAAACAGAAAACCTGTAGAATTGAATAAAATATTTGCAAACTATGGATCTAGCAAGGTCTAATATCCAGCATCTATAAGGAACTTAAACAACATTACAAAGAAAAAACATTAAGAATGGGCAAACAACATGAATAGACATGTTGCAAAAGAAGACATACATGAAGCTAACAAGCATAGGAAAAAAAACTGAACTAACACTGATCATTAGAGAAATGAAAATGAAAACTACAGTGAGATACCATCTCATATCAGTCAGAAAGGATATTACTAAAATTTAAAAATAACAGATGCTGGGAAGGTTGTGAAAAATGGAACTCTTATACACTATTGGTGGGAGCATCAGTTAGTTCAACCACTGAGGAAAACAGCATGGAAATTCCTCAAAGGCCTAAAAACAAAATTACCATTTGACCCAGCAATCACATTACTGGGTATATATACCCAAAGAAATATGAATCCTTCTATCATAGAGACACATGCACGTATATGTTCATTGCAGCACCATTCACAATAGCAAAGAAATGGAAAACCTAAATGCCCATCAGTGGTAGTCTGGATAAAGAAAATGTGGTACATATACATGATAAAATACTATGCAGCCATAAAAATGAATGAGATCATGTTCTTTGTAGGAACATGAAAGGAGGCCATTATCCTTAGCAAACTAATGCAGAAACAGAAAACCAAACACCACAGGTTCTCACTTATAAGTGAGAGCGAGATGATAACACATGGACACAAAGAGGAGAAAACAGACACTGGGGTCTATCTGAGGGTGGAGGGTGAAAAAAGAGAGAGAAGCAGAAAAAAATAACAATTGCATACTAGGCTTAGTAACTGGGTGTAAATAATCCACAACAAACCCTTGTAACATGGTTTCCTATATAAAAAACCTGCACATGTACCTTTCAACCTAAAATAAAAGTTTGTTTTTAAAAAAAGAACAACAAAAATCTTGAATTTTACCTCAGATCATATTCAAATATTAACTCATAATCAGTCATAAACAGAAAAGTAAGAGATAAAACCATAAAATTTCCTTTTAAATGAGGTAAAATCTTAGTGATCTTAGGTTTGGCAAATATTTCTTAGAACACCAGAAAAATAAACTCTAAAATAACAAAAATCACTTTATATTCAACCAACAGTAAAAACTTTTTTCTTTAAGTGCACTGTTAAGAAAATGAAAAGGTAAGCCGCAGATTAGAGAAAATATTTCTAAAACATATCCAAGAAAAAAACATGTCTAGAGAACACAAAAACATTTAAAACTTAGTAATAATAAGAGAAAAAAACTAAAAAATGGTCAAAAAATGTGAACAGATACTTCACCAGCAAAGAAATATAGATGGTAAATAAACATATGGCAATATACCCAACATCATTAGTTATTTGAAAAATGCAAATGAAAACCATAATACGATATTTTTACTGCCATGCAAAATGTCTAAAATTAAAAAGAATAAATATTTCAAATTTCAGTAAGAAGATAGGGCATTTTCTACAGTATTTACTACTATTTGGGAGCAAGTTGTTTTGATCATTTTAGAAGAGTTTGGCAGTTTGTTAAAAAAGTTAAACATATTCCTACCATATAGCCAAGACAGTCCACTCTCAGGTCTTTATCCCAGATAAATAAAAGCACTGTTCATACAAAGATTTGAATGTAATTATTCATAGCAATTTCATTTATAATGGCCCTAAACAGGAAACAATACAATGTAGGTGAATCAACAAATTGTGACATAGCTTATAATGTAATACATTCAGCCTTTTATTCCTTTTGCTGCTACTGTTAATTCCTTCTCTTTGCTTTTGCATTATTTTTCTTTAGGTTGCTTTTTTACAGGACAGTATATAAGCCCATAATTGAAAGAACAGAAAAATCGAGTATGCATTTATACACTCATAGATGATTGAGAAATAATTTTAATGATCCTAATACACCCATGCTCACTGTAGAAAAAAACATGAAATAAAAAAAGAATCATGTACACAGTATCAGAACCAGAGGAACTGCTATTATTTGTGTTTTTCATGGTTCATTCTGGTTATTCAGTTTTTATTTCTGTTGTTTTGATTTTTATTAAGTTACAAGAATCATTAATATTATCCCATAAGTATTTCCCATATCAGTGCACCAATCTTTCTTTATCTAGACATTAACAAAGGTGATGGTAAGGAGGGGCTGAAAGTGCTCCATACAATTCTACTGAGATCTTCCTTTGGGGCTTTTACCATTAAGTTCTACCACCCAACACCTCTGTATTGAAAGTCACCTATTAAGTGGACCCTAAATATTACCTGACCATACTATTTGTACTTCAATTGTCAATCCACATTTTTACTCTCTAAAAAATTATTTAACATCTCTTCTCAAATAACCAACACCCCTTCCTTTTCTAGATGTACAGCTGTAAGTCTTATTTCCTATTACACAAGGAAATAGAAACGATTGCAAGAGATATTTATCCTTTCTTCATTATAAAATTTACCAACCATATGAACCTATGTGTTCTCCCTTTCCTTCTGTTATACTCAGTTAACTGTCCCAGATCCAACCTAAGGTCAACCCCTAGGCTATGCCTATCTCCTCTCACCTACTCAAGGACATCACTTTATGCAATTAATCTCTATTTCCAAAAATATCAATTTTACTACCCCACAGCAATCCTATCAACTAACATGCTACAATGTCTTTTTTCTTAAAGAAACAAACATACAACTCTTCCTTGACCTGCTATTACCTACCACCCTGTGATCCCCTTTGTAACAAAACAAATAAGGAGTTATTTACATTTGTTTTCTCCAATTGTTCAACTTGTCTTTTTTTCTCCAACCACTCCAGTTAGGCTTTTGTAATTATCACTCCCAGTGATAGAATTAAAAGGTCAGCAATGGTCTCTACGATGCCAAATCCAAGTTTCAATCCACATTTTACTCAGCTGCTCAACAGCATTTGACATGGTTGATTATGGTCTCCTAGTTAAAAATATTAGGTTGGTGCGAAAGTAATTACAATTTTATCATTACTTGCTTTTCTTACTTCTCAGATTCCTCACTGTCTTCCCATCTCAGTAGCTGTAACTTCAGAATCAATTTTTTTCCATCTTTTGGCTAACCTCCTAACATTGAAGGTCCCAGGAGTCAACTGTTGAACCTCTTCTCTAACCAATTTACTCCCTAGTGGATCTCATTCAGTGCCCCAGGCTTTATATACCAAGTTGATGACCCATAAGTATTTTACCTCTTGTTAAAATGGAAGGGTTCCCTGACCACCCCTTGCAGAACATGTGACAGGACTGTGGCTCATCTGTTTAGTTGCTGCACATGCAAACCCCTTATAGGAGGGGAAGCATGCAGACGGGCAGGTGCAGGAGGCAGGGCAAGTGGCTTTGGGCTCTATTCCCATGGTATTGTCTAGGGGTGGGTGCATGCAACTCCCAAAGTTCCAGTGAGTGTGTTATAGTCCTCTTTTAGCTCTGCTGTCCACAAATGACTTAAGTGTTAGCCAGCTCAGTGCCCTCTTCGTACCCAGGTCCTTGTCCAGTGTTCAGGAAGAATGAGGTCACACAGAAAAATTGAAGGATGGTAAATGCAGGGAATTTTATTGCTTGATGGAGGTGGATCTCAGAGAGACGGATGAGGAGCTGGAAAGGGGATGAAGTGGGAAAATGATCTTTTCCTGGGGTTCAGCCATCCTGAAGCCAATCTCCTCTTCAATCATCCCCAGCGGAACCCCCTCATTTGTTGAGATGTTCCTTCTCTTCTCTCCATATCTGCCACTCTGTTGCTTTTCTGTTCCTCTGTTCTTCTGCTCATGAAGCCTAGAGTTTGGAGTTTATATGTATATAGGATGGGAAGTATGGCAGGCCAAAAAGCAACATTTGGGTTCAAAAACAGGAATACCTTTTCCCATTTAGGGCCACAGGTTTCCAGGCTTGAGAGTGGGGTCTTTGACAAGGAACCAACCGCTCTCTTTTACCCAGTATTTTCCTGTTCCCTGTCTATATCATTGCCTAATATCCAGATTAGTATATGTATATACTTAGTACCTAGAAAATATATGTTAAATGATAGGTTCTCAATAAATATCTTAGATATAAATCACAAATAAATATCACCAAAATTACTTAAAGCGTAATTTTAGTCATTGCTAATTTTCTTGTTGTTTTTCTTTCTTTTCTTTTTCTTCTTTTTTTTTTTTTTGAGACAGTGTTTTACTCTGTCACCTATGCTGAAGTGCAGTGGCTTGATCTTGGCTCACTGTAGCTTTGACCTCCTGGGCTTAGGCGATCCTCTCACCTCAGCCTTCCTAGTAGCTGAAACTATAGCATGTACTACCACACGTGGCTGATTTTTGTATTTTTTGTAGACATGGTTTCTCCATATTGCCCAGGCTGGTATCAAACTCCTAAACAAAGACGATCCACCCACCTCGACCTCTCAAAGTGCTGGAATTACATGTATGAGCCACTGTGCATGTCCATTGCTAATTTTCTATCATAAATTTAAAGTTTTTATATTCAGTATTGAGAATTTAGCTTCTAATTATCTCCAGCATCCAGGTGGCTATGGATTGTTACTTGATATTTTTGTTGTTGCTTCATCTCTTTTCAAGTCTCTTGCTTTATGTGAATAATGGGGAGAATGCCTGTCTCACATGAGAAGCATGCAGGCTAAGTGAGAGGATGCAAAGCCCTTGTCATATGCCCAGCATTGTGATAGGTGCCCCAAAATGATATTGTCTTTGTGCATTAAAGATCTTGAACACATCAAAGATTCTTACCTCAGGATGGATTCCTAGAACTCAAATTATGCTCTTGGGGAATGTGAATATTTGTATTGCCACCAACACGTATTTCCAAGCAGCCTTCCAAAAAGGCAGTACAAATTTATACTTGCATTAACACTTTATGAGAATACCTGCCTCATGATACTTTCTTAAGAACTATATCAGTTTACAGAAATTGAATTAGCGATGTTTAACTACCAATGTAATCTAAACATGTATTTCTTGTATCAGATGTAATCCTAATATGGTACCAATTTGTGCTATTACTTAAACTGACTTTGCCTTAGTTTCTCCATCTGTGAAATGGAGATAAATTTGGGAATTGGAAAAGGAGATATATAATTGGACTAATCAACAAGCATAGTGCTTTTTGAAAAAATAGAATGTTATGGGACCATGTGATTTTACCATATGATATACTCAGAATATCCCAATCAAAATCAAGTGTGCATTGAAAGAGAGCTGTGAGCACAATTTAGATGATAAAAGCTGTCAGGAAGGCATACTTGTTTTTTTTCAGAGCAGCTGGCTTGTCTGAATTGCTTAAGCTGTACAGTAGCCTTGCAATTATGATGTGTATGTCTGTGCTCTTTATCCTTACAAAATCATCTCCATGTTCATCTGCTTAGTCATTAAGTTTTATGGTGGAAATTGAATGCCTAATGAAATTGCAGATTTCAACTGTTTTATGGCCACTAAGAAAATCTCATTTACCACAGAGTAGCTATGAAAAGATGTGAATGACAGATGAAAGTATAGAGCATTATTATAAATGGAAGAGGGAAATTAGTTCCAAGGATATGCAAAGAAACAAAGCTGAAGCCATTTTTTACCATTTCCTCCACCATTTTTTCATCTGTTCATTCATTCATTCATTTACCCTTTCAATAATCATTACTAAATACCAACTGAAGTGACCAGGACATCATTCATTTTTTTCAAAATTCCTGTCATATAAACAGGGAAACTAATAGGGCCATAGGCAAATCAAGGCAGCTACACTATTCACACCAATACTTTTGTTTGATGGTTTTAAAGGAAATGATGATGGTGGAGTAGAAATTCTCAGGTATATGAATTGAAAGGAACATGAGACAGTGGGTGATTCTCACAGGATTTAAAGTCATGTGCTGCATTAACTAAATTTAGTGGCTTCCAACTAGACTAAAATAATGAATAGATCAATATCCTGAAAGACATATGTTCTTAGCCAATTCACATTATTTGAACATTAATTTTTATAGGCTCCCCTTTTCTCTCTCTTTTCTGTGTCATAGGTTTGCATGTGTGTCTATCTGTCACTTTGTCTTTCTATCCCTAGTAAGTGAAAGACACAAAAAACTGTAAACTGACAGGTTTGATATTGGTTCTCAATAAAAGGACTAATGTGAAACAGGAAGTTTGTGCTCATGTAAAAACATCAGGATTTCAGTCAGAATGCAAAAGCATTCACTAAGAGATTACATTTGATCACATTAAATATTTTGCTTTGTCTTCACAAATTTACTTGGTTTTGGAATCATCATGGACAATAAGCATATCATTACGTTGATTCCACAAATTCTGTGACAAAGTACTTTTGGAGAGAAGAAAACATGCACTTAGGGGATTTTTAGCTTGTGACACAACTACATATGTAAATTGATGCATCCACAAAATTAGCAACGGATGGGAAACAATGACACAGGCTGGAAGGCATGTCTAGCTGTTTCACAAATCTTGTCTTAGTCAATAAATTCTTACCAACAATTCTGACATAATGAATAGTGGCAGTGAAACAGGAGAGCTCCATGATACTCTTTGTAGGATGTGGGACAGGGATGTGGCTCATCTGTTTGGCCATTTTGTATGCACAAACTTTTTATGGGAGCGGGGAGCATACAGATGGGCAGGTGCAGGAGCCAGGGTAAATGCCTCGGTGCTCCAGCCCCATGGGAGTGTCAAGGGGTATGTGCTTGCAACTCACAGAAGCCCAAGTGGATGTGTGTCACAGCACACATTCTTTTAACCTTGCCATCCATGGAAGGCTTAGGTATTAAACAGCTCAATGGTTCTTGTGTCTTTTTGTAAGGGCAGAGGGCCAGTGTGAGAGCTTTCTGTATTCTGAGCTTTTGTCCAGCATCCAGAAAAAATCAGTTCACACACAGACTTGAAGGATGAATGCCAGTGCTTTACTGAGTGGTGGAGGTGGTTCTCAGTGGGGTGGATGGGAAGCTGGAAAGGGGATGGTGAGGGAAGATAATCTTCCCCCAGAGTTTGGCCATCAGTGGCTGATTTCTTCTATGATTGCCCCTAGCCAAACTCCTCTTGGTGTTCAGATGCTCCCTCTCTTCTCTCTGCCACATCATTCTACCATTCTTCTGCTCTTCTGCTTGTCTCCTTGTCTGATCATGTGCTTGGGGAGCCTGGGGTTTGGGGTTTATACAGATACAGGATATGGGGGAATGGTGGGCCAACCTCCTTGTCCCTTGGCTTCTGGTTGATATCATCCAATAAGCTCCAGCAGGAGGGCAAGAGTGGGGTTGAGGTGCTCACTTCTTCACATGTCTGCCTTCAGGGTCAACCTGGACCAGCTATATTCTTCTACTAAATTCCATAGCTTCTATTGGTGATGAGGGGCTGATAATCACTCAGGCAACTGCTCAGGTAACCACTCCCTTGCCTTGCCCCTTCAGTCCTAGTTATGGTAATGTCTCTGGTGAACAGCACTTTCCCCTATAGGTTTCCCTTATCTCTGCCCTCATCTTTGTAAATATCTTTCATTAAATTATCTTTAATTACTTACAGTTACTATTATTATTGCTACAGTCCCTGAACTTCCCGCTTGGTTTTCTAGCTTCTTCAGCATATACCACACAGAGTCAATAGTTCTTTCTAAAACCAAATCTAATCATATGACTTTCCTGCTCTAAAGTCTTTAATGGCTCCCAAGGATCTAGAATAACTCTAAGATCCTTTGCATGCTTTCAAGCCCCAACAATCTGGTGCTAGTATATAATCCTTCTTATCTTGTGCTCTATTCTATCTATGGACCCTTAGCTTCCTGGTACCACTTCATGCCCCAAAATGTCCTGGATTTATTCATCCCTGCATCCTTTCTGTATGATGTCCCCCTGGACTGTAATATCATTTACATAGTGGTCGTATGTTAGTGAAATTCTATTCAACATTCATAACCTATAGCTTCAAAATGTCACCTTCTCTACAACATTTTCTCTGATCCCATGAGGGAAAGAAGCTCAGCCTTTTGTATACTTTTCCAGATCTTGTTTATGTTCCACTAAGGTATGCAGTTAGCACCCTGGGTTGTGTTTACTTATAAAATGACTATTCCCCAGGGCCATTTTATACTCCTGAGCAAAAATCATTTGACCTCCCCTGCATACTTAATTTTCATCCCTTCAGTGTTTAGCTCATATTGACTGCTTGAAAATGCTTGGTAAAGGGAACAGGATGATGACATATGATTAAAAACTATTTTTATCAAATCCATGTACCAAACAAATCTATCATGCAAAGTTAATATGGAGACTTGAAACTTGACAGAATCAAGTTTCAAGATTATTTTGATAGATAGAATAGCTATGGTGACACCAACAAGAGAGATATTAAAGGAGATAAAGATAAGACTCTAAATTTTAAGTGCATAAGTGAAGATCTAGTGAGTCTTAATTGAGCAGCAGTTCAAATTATAATTCTGGATTTTTTTCATGGGCCATAAGGAAAATATGTAATAAATGCAATCAAAATACAAAGATAAGTTTCATATCAAGTTTTGATAAATAAAAGAATTTTAGAGTAAAAGTAACAAGAGCTGTATTTTATTCTGTGAAGTTTAGACTATCCCAGGTAAGATGTACATATTTTAAAGAGGGCTTTGACAAATTAGTAAGAGTCTGTTAGTGAGAGTCTACACAAGTTAACCAGCACATTTTGCCAGACACAAAGAAGACTTTGAAATAAAGCCAATCACTGCCTTCACCCAACATGTAAAGCTGATTCATCTTTGTAGTTTCCAAGACTCAAAATTATATCCAATGGGCAGAAGTTGTAGGAAGAAAGTGGTCAAGTAAATATGAAAAAAAAAGAAGACTATATTTACAATCAGAGCTATTTCTTATAAAATTGTAAACTCCCGCTTACTATAATTGTTTAAATAGAAGCTAAACAGTCCTAAATTAGTGGTGAAGTGGAAGGAATTTCCACATTGGCAGGAAACAAGGAATAGACCACTTTCCAAAGTCACTCCCTGATAAATCTGCCACAAACACAACTTTCAATGTCTCAATTCTTTTTACAAAAGCTTATGGCTCCATGTTTTCTGCTATTTCAATTAAAATCTAGTTCTCAATGACTTTCATAGTTATACCTACAGTATATATTCTTAATTCTAAATTATTCTTAGGAATTCACAGTACATGCCTCTAAAAGTATAAGAGCTGTCTCATTCCTCAATAACGTACCAAGATCTTGTGGTTAACAATGGTGAAATAACAGTAAGTTTTTAAGGTTTCCTTTTCTCAAGATAATAGTCATCAGTTTATAGAGTTAAAAGAGAAACATTTTCTGTGAAAACTGGGAACTTTCCACTTCCTGGGCCCTCCCTACTGTGTATTTTACATGAGGTAAAGATCATTCATCATCATTCATTTACCAAATATTTATTGCTAAGTAAAATTATACATGGATTTGAGTACAAAGATATGGTGCCACTTCTCATTGTGCTTAAATATGAGAGGTCTTCAAAGAGATTATGAAAATTGCACATTATGAAAAACCTACATAGATTTTCATTTTTCTGTACCAAAATGATCTTGCACTATCTTCTTATAACATGTCTGAACAGAGTCTGGTTTGTGGCACTAAGAAGGATGAGATATGAGCTTGAGAAGTGCTGCTTACAGAGCAGTATAAATTCTGCTAAAATTGAAAGCAAGAACAAACATAAAATTTGTGGTGAAGCTTAGGCGAAAGAATGGTGACGTCATTGGTGCCTTATGAAAAGTGCAGGGGGACAATGCTCCAAAGAAATCAGCAGTTTACAAATGGATAACTTATTTTAAGAAGGGACAAGTGAATGTTGAAGATGAAGACTATAGCAGTAGACCAGCCACATCAGTTTGCAAGGAAAAAAATTAATCTTACTCATGCCTTCATGAAGAGGTTAAAAAATCAACAGCAAAAAATAGTGAACACCATAGGCTTGTTGGTTGGTTCAGCTTACACAATTCTGACTGAAAAATTAAAGTTCATGTGATGGATGCCAAAATCATGTCACCCAGTAACTTGGTTACTGACAAGTTTCAGACAAGAACAGAACTTTCCACAGAAATTTTAAAACAAGTAGGACTGAGCATTTCTTTGAAATATTTCTTTGAAGAATTGTAATAGGAGATGGAACACAGCTTTACGAACATAATCCTGACGACAAAGCACAATCAAAGCAATGGTGGCAATGGTCCGGTTATAGCAAAAGCAAATGACTCAAGAGCAAAGGTCACTGCCACAGTTTTTTTTCTTGGATCCTCAAGGCACGTTGCTTGTTGACTTTCTGGAGAGCCAAAGAATGATAACACCTGCTTATTATGAGACTGTTTTGAGAAATTTAGCTATAGGTTTGGCCAAAAAACACCCAGAAAAAGCTTCAGCAGAGAGCCCTTTTCCATCATGACACTGTTCCTGCTCATTCCTCCCATCAAACAAGGATAATTTTGTAAGTTTCAGTGAGAAATCATTAGGCATTGAGTTATAGTTCTAATTTGGCTTCTTCTCATTTTTTTTGTTTCCTAATCTTAAAAAAATCTATAAAGGTTATCCCTTCTTCTTCAGTTAATAATGTAAAAAAGACTGCATTGACATGGTTTAATTCCCAAGACCATCGGTTATTCAGGAATGAGCTAAACGGCTGGATCATCACTCACAAAAATGTCTTGAACTTGGAGCGTATAGTGAGAAATAAAGTTTATATTTGTAATTTTTATCTTTTAATTCCACTTTCCCACAAAATTTTCAAAAGCCTTATTGTATAAAGTGTGTGTGTTGGGGGGGGGGGAGTCGGGGAGGAAGTAGATCATTACATTCCAAATAACAAGTACAACGGCAGAAAAGAGAAAGTGCTTGTGGTTTGGGAAAGTTGAAAGGGTAGGAGAAGGATCCACAACCGAGGTCAATGTTGAAGTCAGGTTGGAGACATGAACAGAAGCTTAGCAGACGCAAGCAGGGAGAAACTTCATGCCTGAGAAAACCGAGAACTTTTACACAGACCTAGGGAAAGCAGAAGGTATTTGGAGCTCTACACGTGATTTTAAATTTGCTTCAGTTCTGTTTAAGAGGGTAATAGTAGCTGAGAGGTGAGCAGCATTCGAATCACAGAATCTTTCTGATTTTGTTAAGAAATTTAGACTTTTTTTTATTTTTATTTTTTATTTTTATTTTTATTTTTTGAGACGGAGTTTCGCTCTTGTTACCCAGGCTGGAGTGCAATGGCGCAATTCTCGGCTCACCGCAACCTCCGCCTCCTGGGTTCAGGCAATTCTCTCGCCTCAGCTTCCCAAGTAGCTGGGATT
>CAUYOR010069847.1:0-11898 GCA_963573925.1 Callimico goeldii | reverse complement strand
AGCTGGGATTACAGGCACGCGCCACCATGCCCAGCTAATTTTTTTTGTATTTTTAGTAGAGATGGGGTTTCACCATGTTGACCAGGATGGTCTCGATCTCTTGACCTCGTGATTCACCCGCCTCGGCCTCCCAAAGTGCTGAGATTACAGAGATTTCTTATATAAAATCCTGGTGTTCCAACTCAGCACAATTTTTAGTCACTGGAATGCATGAACTGGAATATCTCCATCCTCCTCTGCCATACACACAAGATTTGGCAATGCTTATACGTGATCACTTAGGAATTTAATGTTCATAATTAACTGTAATTAGCTAGCAAAATGTTAATGAAAACGTGTTTGTTAGCAGCAGAGAAAATCAGCATCTCATTACAAGAAAAGCAGGGATTACTTGGTGTATAAATCTATTTGTTCATAGATGATTGGTTCTTAAATGTTAAAAATACAAATTTTCTGTGTGCCTTTTAATATTTATAGCCCATAACAACTCTCATAGAAGAGGTAAAATATGTAGTAAGTGATGTTTGTCTAACCAACCTCATTTCCGTTTCTTACCTTCTTCTTTGCTTTTCCAGAGCTCACACCAGAGCCCTTCAGGGTTAACGAGAAAGAAATTCATATTTATTGATATTCTCCACACCAGGCACTGTGGCAGGAGTAAAGTGAATCAGAACAGCAATGAGCACCTAAAATGGGTTTTTGATTAACATGCTTCCTCCTGTCCGTGTTTAGAATTACAGAACTTTTTTTCTAGATTTTCTTTCTCCTTTTCCTGGAGCACTATTCGTTTAACAGCGTTTTTATAGTTTCTGGGGTTCAGACCTCAGTATCACTCTGAACCCTTACTCCCTCATTCCTCAAACTAGAAAGGGCCTGGTGTCCTGTGAGAATCTCTTACTCTGGAATCTTCCTGACTTTAACTGAATTTCAGGTACCTCCCCCTCTGGCTACTTTTCCAGACATTACTTTCTCTGCTCACCAATTCTTCCTTTGCCTTGTTACCAAAGTTTATTTTCTTATGGAACAGATGATCTAAAACTTCATGCTCAAAAATGTTCAGTCTCTTTCTCTCTGTCTCTTTCTCAGGGTAAAAGTCCTACCTGTAATTGGGAGGGTCCACTGTTGTCCATGCCCTGTCTGAACTTCTCCCATCTTCTGTTCCCACCCCATGGCTTCTTCCTGCGTGCTAGATGAGCACTCCTAGTCATTATGCAAACAGATGAACCAGTGCCTTCTTTCACCTACCTGGAATTACCCTGCCCCACCTAAGTAGCAGGACAATAGCCTTCTCATGTGTTCAAAGTCCATCTGAAAAGTTCCTTTCTCTTCCACGCCTTGTCTGATGCCACCAATGAATATCATATTAACCATATTAACTTTTTAAAAAAAATCATCATTTATATTCAGCATATTCATGTGTTAAACAGATTCTCTCCCTTTTAATTGATCTAAAGCAAGATTTTATCTATTTAAACAAATAAATCAAAACTTGGACATACTAAATGACTTCATCGGGATCTCACTGACATTTATCTGCAAAGCGAATCCTCCTTGAAACTAGCCTCCTATGCCAACCACAATGACAAACACTAACATGGACAGGGCATACCATGTAACAGAGACCGTTCTAAGTACTTTCACGTGTGTTACTCAATTGTCACATCAAATTTGTAGGAATATCTATTTTACAAATGCTTAAACTGACGCACAGAGATATTCAATTGGTTGCCAAGGTCATCCAGCTTCTGTAACATGGAATCAAAATGAAGCACAAGGTCTGGCACCAGAGCCCACATTCTTAACATTTTCCTCTGAGATTTGTATTTTAAACAAGCACAGCACAAAGAGACACTTTGAAGAAAGTCTCCCTAGTGGTAGAGTTTAGACACTCGTGCCCACTGGCTAGGAGGGAGAAGGAACTGCCCTGAGCCCTTCAAAATGCTCCAGATACCACACCTCCCTGCTTTATATTAAAGGATTGCCTTAAAGGAATATGTGTGTTTTTGTTTGACTGAGTTTACACCTTAATACTGACCCTCTGAATAAGATTTGGCCACCTTTAATTTATGTTCCTCTATAAAAGTCAACAGTTTCTGGCTGTAAATTTGTCATGCCTTACTAATGAGCTAAATTGTGTTTTCTTTCAGTGCTCCATTTAAATTGATGTGACCTCATTCATTAGCACATATGTATTTATAGTTGTAAAAAATGCATAAAGGTTTCAAAACCTTCTTCCCAGTAAAAATGTTAAGAGGGGAGTAAGTAGGAGAGTTGGTAAAGATACGTAGAAAAAGAAAGAAAAACTAACTTTATTTCCTCTAACCTTCACTGCAAAATAATCTTTCTAATACACCATTTTAATCCTGTTACTTCCTTGTCAGAGACCTTTAATTTTTCTGCATTGACTGCATGATCAATTTCACATTCATGGCTTTGTATGTAAAGCTTCCTATAATGCTAGCTCAAACCTATCCTACTAACCATAACTCCCAAACATTATGCTCATTTATTGATTTGCTTATTCTAAAATGTTTACTGAGTGCCTACTGTGCTTCATTCACTGCTCGAGAGGCTGAAGGGTATCAACCCACTTATGCCTGAGGTTACAAAGTTTTGAAGTTTTGCCATCAGACCTTGGCAATGACCTTGAGCAGTAGGATATAAATAACTCCCACATGCTCAGCATTGCAATAATGGAACACTAGGTGTCAATGCTTACAATGGTGGTGAATACTACAAAGTTCCTGCCCTCGCGGTGCTTATGTTTTAGTAAACAAGTAAATAGATGAGATAATTTTAGTGATTGATATATATCTATAAAGCAACAGTTTTCAAAATGCTTGGCTCAAGACATATTTGCATCCTTAAAAATTACTGAGTACCTCAAAGAAACTTTTTGGGGTCTATGTTTATTAATATTTATCATAGTAGAAATTAAATTGAGAGAAACATTCAGTATGTATTAATTTACTAAAAATAACCACAAAACCCATTAAACAGTAATGTAAATATAAAAATTTCCTCTTTCACTACAAAATAATCTAATATACCATTTTAATCCTGTTACTTCCCTGTCTAGAGACCTTTAACTTTTCTACATTGACTGCATGATCAGTTTCATATTCACAACCTTTTACGCAAAGCTCCTATAAACAACATAATGTTATGAAAACAACAGTATTCTTACAAAATTAGTGAGAAGAGTGGCGATGTTTTACATTTTTCTCAGAAATCTCTTTTTGTTGTTGTTTGAGATGGAGTCTTGCTCTGCTGCCCAGGCTAGAGTGCAGTGGTGCGATCTCCACTCACTACAACCTCTGCCTCCCAGGTTAAAGCAATTCTCCAGCCTCAGCCTCCTAAAGTGGCTGGGACTACAGGCACACCCTACCGTGTCCAGCTAATTTTTTTGTATTTTTAGTAGGGATGGGGTTTCACCATGTTGGCCAGACTAGTCTCAAACTCCTGGTCTCAGGTGATCCACCCACCTCAACCTCCCAAAGTGTTGGGATTACAGGCATGAGCCACCATGCCTGGCCCAGAATCTCTTTAATCTCTGTTTTAAAAGAAGACTGCTGAATTCTCATATTGCTTGTGTGATCAGTCTGTTGCAATTTCACCTGTCATCTAGCTTCTGGAAAACTCCACTATACATTCATAAGATAATGAGAGTGGAAAAAAGAAAGCCACATCTTACTTTTGTCATGAAACTAGTTTTGAGCTTGTTGACCCCCGGAAGGATCCTGGGGGCTTCAGGCATCCCCAGACCACGCTTTGAGAGCCACTGGTAAAGGGGAATTAAGGGGTCAAAGCTAAGTAAAAGCTAAGCTAGATCTGAAGAGTTAGAAGGACCAAAAACAACTCTAGGCATAAAAAGCAAGAAGTGTACAGGGCCCAAAGCAGGCATCAGCCTGAGAAATGGAGAACTTGAAGATAGCCACTGTGGTGAGACTATGCTGAGCAGGGAAAAGGGTGGTATGAACTGTGTTTGCAGAGCAGGCAGAGCAAGACTGTGCAGGGCAGAAATCATAACTAGTGTCCTGTAATTCCAATCTGAACACCTGCCTTGCAGATGTATCGCGTTTGTTTGCACAGTGCTTTTTTTATTGCTATCTTTATGACAATGATGATGATGAGAAACTTGAGTCAATTTTTAAATAGAGACTTTGATTAAAAATCTGGATTTCTGGATTCTCTTAAACAAACCAGAACATCAGGCAATACTAGACCCATTTCTATGTGGGGCAAGTAGAACTGAGTAACATGTAGTGGATTAGTGGAAGCCATAGTCTCCACTACCCCTATTGCATCTTCCGAGCTGAAGCGCTCTTCATTGCCATTCCTCTTGGCCTAACTCACTTATTAAAGTCACCATCTTTACTGAACACACTCACCCTATGTGTCAGACCTCTAGGAGGGACTTTTGTAGTCTTTGGTTTTTGATTCTAACTGAAATGAGAAAATCTTTAAATTGTGGTATGTAAGGGAGCGATACTGTCATATGAATGTTTAAAAGACTTCCAGTTGTTGCACAGGAAATAGTTTGCGCGTGGAGGCAAGGGGAGAAGTTCTAGTTAGGAGGCTCACTGTGCTCTGGCCTCTCCGGATCTTCTCTGCACCATCAGGAGCTTTGTTGTTGTTCCTGTTCCTCCCGCTGGCAACATAATTTACCTTCTCCTCTTTCAAGATCACCTCAGAGCCCTTTTTTCAGAGATGAAGATGTAAGGGGTCCCTATACCATAAGTGTTCCTGACCTGAGGCATTTACTGTACTCCTTGTTTATACTAAGAACTTCTAATCAATGGTTTTAAAGCTTTTAAAGTAAGAGTTATCTCATCAATTAGACTGTAAATTCCTTGAGGGCCTGAACTCAACTGCTCTCATCTCCTAGAATTGATGGCTCCTAACAACCCCAACAAGATAAATCATAACAATCGCAGTCCAATCTTGAGGTGCTTTTCTCACATGGTCTAGGCTTTCAGGGGCCTTTGCCTATTGGTTGATTGATAGGCAGGGTTTTGAGAAATTGTCAGAATTATATCCATGTGATAGGTAACTGTTTTTATGTACTACCTTGTTCTACGCATTATTTAAAAGGCCATAGCAAGTTATTTATTTATTTTGAGACAGTTTCACTCTTGTTGCCCAGGCTAGAGTACAATTGCCCAATCTCAGCTCTGCTTCTCAGGTTCAAGATTCTCGTGCCTCAGCCTCCTGGGTAGTTGGAATTACAGGCATCAACCATCACACCCAGCTAATTTTTTGTATTTTTAGTAGAGATGGGTTTTACCAGGTTGGCAAAGGTGGTCTTGAACTACTGACCTCAGGTAATCCACTCACCTCGGCCTTCCAAAGTGCTGGAGGCATGAGCCACAGTGCCCGGCCCATAGCAAGTTATTTACTCTTCTCTCTCTTAGTTTCTTCATCTGTAAAATGGAGGTATAAAAAAAATAACACCTTGGAGGCTGAGGCGGGTGGATCACCTGAGGTTAGGAGTTCGTGACCAGCCTGACCAACAAGGTGAAACCCCATCTCTACTAAAACTACAAAAACAAAGCTGGGCATGGTGGCAGGTACCTGTAGTACCAGCTACTCAGGAGGCTGAGACAGAAGAATTGCTCGAACTCGGGAGGCAGAGGTTGCAGTGAGCTGAGATTGTGCCACTGCACTACAGTCTGGGCAACGGAGTGAGACTCCGTCTCAAAAATAAAAAATAAAAAAAACCACCTTCCTCATAGGCTGTTGTGAAGAATAAATGAGACTGTACATACTAAGTGTTGAAATCTTTTTAACTGGTTGTGTGATAAGTATCAGCTATCATCAGCAACATGGTTCCATACAAAAGAAATAACTTACGTTGGCATTATTCAGAATCAGAAGAAAATCTGTGACATTTTCAAAGTCCTCCCTAATAAACGACATCTAGAACCATATTACCCTTTGTGATATTAATTTTTTGTACCAAAACTATTTTCATTGCACTCCATGTATATATTAAAGACACCCCTCTGTGAGGAATTTATGATTAACCAATTAATGTAGAGTAGTCCCTCCTTATTGGTAGTTTAGCTTTCCATGGTTTCAGTTGCCCTGACTCAAGCACAATCTGAAAATATTAAATAAAAATTCCCAAAAATAAACAATTTACAAGTTTTAAGTTGTGTGCTGCTCTTAGCAAGGTGAAAAAATCCCCCTCCATCCCACTCCATCACATCAGGGAAACATGCCTTTGTCCAGCACATCCACTACCTGTCTGTTACTCACTAGCAGCCTTCTGGGTTATTGGATTGACTGCAGAAGTATCTCAACGTTTGTGAACTAGTAATCCATATTTTACTTATCAACGACCCCAAAGTGCAACAGTAGTGATGTGGGCACTTTGCATATGCCACAAAGAAGCTGTAAGTGCTTCTTATAAGTGAAAAGAAAAGAAAAAAAAAATTATATGCTGAGAGTGCTAAGACCTACAGCAAGAACAAATCTTCTAGCAGCTAAACTGTGAAGAGAGTTTAAAAAAATTGTGCTAGTTTTGTTGCCGCATCTCAAGCTGCAAAACTTATGGCTACAGTGTGTGATACCTGTAAGGTCTGACCGCCGGTGGACGGCATGGTAACCTCTGCAGCCTGCACATACACCTGGAGGGCCTTCCGGAGTTAGGAGTTAGAAAACCTGAAGTAAGGGGTAGACCACGAAAAGCGGAAAAACGATTAACCTCAGCGCGCCTAACTACCTTGAGACCCTCTTCTATTGTTTCTTATTCTGGCCTCAATTGACAAGGCCATTGGACTTTGTCACCAACCTTGGCCAACCTTGTGACTCCACACCCTACAACTCCCTCCAGCTTGCAAAAAAAAAAAAAAAGCCCTAAAACTGTAACTTTTGTAACTTTCCACTGCTTTCTCCACAACCTGTAAAACCAACTCCTATCTCACTGCCCTTCATTAACTCTCTTTTAGGACTCAGCCCACCCGCACCAGGGTGAATAAATAGCCATGTTGCTCACATAAAGCATGCTTGGGGGGGGGGTCTCTTCATTAAAAGCATGTATTTTTAACAATAACTGCTTAACACAGAAAAGGAATTTAATTTGTGGGTGTAAGATGTGAACAGAAAGATGTTCCTGTTGATGGAAATCGAGTTTGCTACCATGAATGGTTTCAGGCATCTACTGGCGGGTCTTTGGAACATATCCCCTGGGGATAAAAAGGACTACTATATGAACAATTCTTGTAATAATCTATTTTAGTAACTTCAGAATTATATTCTTACATTATCTGGTTTAGTATCAAGCTCCATAATAACTATATTTAAGTATACTAAGTATTCGCATGCTTAAGCATTTAACTTAAGTATTTAAGTATGGTACCACTGTTCTATACAGGCAGATTGAGTGTTTTTATTAAAGAGGTAAATAAGGTGGCACAGGGAGATGTGCAGTGATTAAGAACAGAGACTCTGGCACCAGATGGCTTGGTTTGAGTCCTGGATCTACCATTTGTTTTGTGTCACAGCTAACTTCTCTGTCCCTCATTTGCCCCATCTATCAATTGGAACTAATAACAATACCTAATTTATAGAGTTGTTTTAGAGATTAAACAAGTTGTAGTAAAAAATTTACAAAGTGTGTTCCAAAATAATAAGGTTACCAAATTATTTTTTTATTTTTTTTTTGGGGGGGGGAGGAGAGGGGAGGAAGGCAGGGAGGGAGGGAAGGAGGAAGGTAGGGAGGAGGGAAGGGATGAAGGTAGGAAGGAAGGGGGGGAGGAGGGAGGGCAGGAGGGAGGGAGGGCAGGAGGGAGGGAGGGAGGAAAGGGAAGGAAGGAAATCAAGCAATGAGAAAGACATTGCCGACCTGGATTCATTTTACAAATGGATTTCTTTTTTTTTTTTTTTGAGAGAAGGAAAGAAAAAAAAAAAAACAAAAAAATAAGTAAAGGAAAGGAAGAAAGAGGAAGAGAAAGAGGGAGAGTGAACGGAATTATTGCTTTATTCTGAAAAGAAAGATGGGTATTAATAATGGCCATTCAATGTTTCATTTAAACCTATGAGTAGGTGTGATGTGATATTAAGAGGAATGTATACTTTGTGTATTTGAAGTGGGGAACTCTGTAAATATTTATTAAATTTATGAGACTTTGCTAGTCCTGGAATTGTCTGGCCCACAGTCAATGTGGAATTGCCTTCTCCTCTTATCTTCACATTCTCTACAATGAACAAAATAGGCTCTGAAGTCCCCAGAGGATCACAATTATTCTCATTCTTCTCTTCTTAGTGGTAATAGAAGAACTGACCTGTCCTGGTATTATATACATTATTTGATTTTGAAGCCAGTTAAATGAGTTACTACTGATTGTGTAATTTCCAGGTGACTAATCTTATCTAAGGGAAATATTATTTAGATTTTTCATATATTGAATAATAAGCTACAAAATAAAATATAATAGTTTATATCATACTTTAAAATTATAAATACTTTTCAAATACATTCTTCCTCAATTCTTTAAACAAGAGAATGCATTTAAGAAAATAAAAAATAATATTCTGACTGCAAATAAACATTCCAAATACATCACATTAAATATCTGTGACATAAAATGACTTAGTAAGAAAAATTAATCTGAATAAATATGACACACATTCGTCACTCTTTTTTAACTGATAGAAGGAAAAACTGAATATCAGTTTTAAACATACTTTATTATTTTTCCACTATTAGCAAATCTACAAAATCATTTATCGACTAGGATAATCATATAATTTCTTCTCCAAAGCAGGACATTGTTGAAAAAGAAAAAAATATTAATAATTATGCAGATGACAGGTATGAACTGGACTGTTCTGACCAAACTGAGGCCTATGGTCTTTTGACCTATAAATATACATATTGCAAAATTTATTTTCTCCATGATATATTACAAAATAAAGTTTAATTTACTTAGAAAAAGTTTAAGGTGAAAGATCAGAAAAGTATGATTCTGGGAAACATAATTCTGTTAATTTGGGTGTCTGTGATGTTTAATTTTGTGTGTCAATTTGACCGTGCCTTGGGGTGCCCAGCTATTTGATGAAACATGATTCTGAGGGTGTTTTGGGATGAGATTAACATTTAAGCTGGTAGACTGAGTAAAGCAGATGACCCTCCGTGATACGAAAGGGCCTCATCCAATCTGTTGGAGGACTAAATAAAATGAAAAGGCTAATTCTCCTCCTCCAAGTAGAAAAACACTCTTCCTGCCGGATGTCCTTTGAACTGAGACGTTGACTTTTTTCCTGCCTTAGAATAGAATGGGAACCTTGGGTCTTTCTGGGTATCGATCCTGAGACCTTTGGACGAGAACCAAATCATCAATTATCTTCAATCGCAGGTCCTTAGATTCAGAGTGAAACTAAACCATTGGTGCAGTTGGTCCTCCAACTCACTGACTCACTTTGCAGATCTTGGGATTTTGCCTCCAAAATCATACGGACAATTACTTATAATAAATCTCCTTTTATATGTATATACAGCCTATTGGCTCCATGTCTCTGGAGAACCCTAACACAGTGTCCAGTGTCCTAATGAACAGATCCTAAGGTGTGTCTTTTATTGAGGGGTAATGTGCGAGGTGGTAATCTCAGGAAGCTCTGAGAAGTGAGACAGGAAGGGAGGGAAGTACTTGAAGCCTGTGTTATTGAGCAGACTGCACTGTGAGTAAAGCAAACTGAGTTCCACTGCGGAACTGAAAGTGAATGGAGGACACGACTCTGAGCTACCTTACTTGACTGGCAAGAGACAGGACTATTTATAGAATATTTCCAGTTATTACTTTTGGTTGAGGACTGCTCCGGGGGGTTGGGTGGGGAAGGTTGGTGAGGAGGTGTTATTTCCCAGGCACTTTTGCCCTTCTCAGTACACAAAAATAGTACGTGCCAAAGGGAATGGATGATCACCACCAGGACCTGCTTCAGTAAGGTAACTTACATAGTGGCAGGCAGCTGTGAGAAAGGAGGAATGCAAATTGTGGCTTTGTTCTACCTGTTTAGTTTAAGCAGTACAGGAGAGATGAGAATCTGTGTAACAAATGTTCCCTTGAAGCATGCTTCAGCATTCCCTTTAGATCTAACACACAGAATTTCAATTACAAGCAAATGCCAAAGCAGGTAATATACTGAATACATTTTTCCATAAAACTCTCAGGAATAACCTAAATAACCTCTAAGTTACTAAATATCTAGAGATGTAAGACAGTATTCATTTATTTGACTTCAAAATTACTCAAAATGGGACTTAATTCCTGCTCCTAAGACTTATCTTTCCAAATAAATAAGAAAACAAAAAAGGAATTTATGTAAAGATAATTTTTAGATGGAGATTTAAAAAATTATCTTCCCTAGATTTCTTTGACAAATACGTATGCTTCACTTGCTCCCCAAACCCCTCCCTGCCACAGACATAATCCTGGTTCCACCCTTCGCTTCCTGGGTACTGTTTCTCAGATTCTATTGGGTGGCATTTTTCTATGTAGCCTTTAAATGTTTAAGATCAGGGTGAAGGGGATTCAAATTCTGTTCTCTCAAATTTCTCTGGGTCTTTTAAGCCTCACTCGTATCTCTAGTTTCCATTTACTTACCAATCACTCATGGATTTATATCCTTGTGCAGTTTGCTTCACAAGCTAATTTATATGCAGCACCTTTGTGGCATGCTCACTTGGATATCTAAAAGGTATGGCACATTGCACGTATCCAACACGAATGCTCAGTCTCCAATCTTACCCCACATTTCTCCTTCAGAGATCTCTCTTTCTATAGATATGACTGGCATCCACACAGCGACATAAACCAGATACGTCTTGCTTCCTTGCTTTTTCTGTAATCAATTGCTCATAAACTCTTGTTTACCTTCTAAATAATTTTCAAATTAATTCACTACTGTTTTGTATTTCTGCAACCACTGTTTTAATCTAGTTTGCCAAAATAGTAAATGGTCTCCTTTGTGTCAAAATTTTAACCCTTTAAATCTTACTCTTATAACCAAACAAAATTACCTTCTCAGAACATAATCTGATCACATCAGCTTTCTAATTAAAACTTTTCATGGCTAATCTTTTCTCTTAAAATACAAAACAAAATTATTAAACTATTTAAGTCCTACATAATCTGCTTACTTTATGTTCTGATCTTCTAAGATTCTATTTTATTCTTTGAATTCCAGGCTTTTTATTTTTATCAAGTTCTTTAATAATATGTTTCATTTTGCCTTCATACAAATGATCAGAAATGCTCCATTTTGGAGAGACTCGTTGCTTATTTAATTCTTACATATTTTAAAAATCTTAATTCAAATGTCATTTGTTAAGGGCAATCATTCATTCATTACCTTCAAATTTGATCAGATATCATTGCATCATGTTCCCTTTTTCACCCTTGTGTAACGTTCTCTTTAAAAGCCATTCACATATCATCCATACTTCTGTAGTATTTAAGTGAAGTGTGGGCTTAATAAATAATTATTAAATGAGAAAAAGTAATATTTTTATTTTCTTTTTTTGAGACAAGGTCTTGATCTGTGCCCCAGGCTAGAGTGCAGTGGTGTGATCGCAGCTCACAGCAGCCTCGACCTCCTGGGCTCACATGATCCTCCAGCCTCAGCCTCATAAGTAGCTGAGACTACAGGTGTGCTCCACCATGCCTAGCTAATTTCCTTCCTTCCTTCCCTCCTTCCTTCCTTCCTTCCTTCCCTCCTTCCTTCCTTCCTTCCTTCCCTCCTTCCTTCCTTCCTTCCCTCCTTCCTTCCTTCCTCCCTCCCTCCCTCCCTCCCTCCTTCCTTCCTTCCTTTCTTCCCTCCTTCCTTCCTTCTTTCCTTCCCTCCCTCCTTCCCTCCCTCCCTCCCTCCCTCCCTCCTTCCTTCCCTCCTTCCTTC
>CAUYOR010069839.1:0-17371 GCA_963573925.1 Callimico goeldii | reverse complement strand
GTGCCACCATGCCCAGCTAATTTTTTGTATTTTTAGTAGAGACGGGGTTTCACCATGTTGACCAGGATGGTCTCGATCTCTTGACCCCGTGATCCACCCGCCTCGGCCTCCCAAAGTGCTGGGATTACAGGTGTGAGCCACCGCGCCTGGCCTTCGTTCCATGTTTTTTATTTTTTATTCTTAAAAATTCAAAAAATTTTTTTTTAAAAAGAAACTAACTCAAAACCACACAATTTCATGAAAATTGAACAACCTGCTCCTGAATGACTCCCAGATAATGAAATCAAAGCAGAAATCAAAAAGTTCTATGAAACCAATGAAAACAAAGACACAATGTACCAGAATCTCTGGGACGCAGCTAAAGCAATGTTAAGAGGGAAATTAGGCTGGGTGTGGTGGCTCACACCTGTAATCCTAGCACTATGGGAGGTCAAGACGGGCAGATCACGAGGTCAGGAGTTCAAGACCAGACTGGCCAACACAGTGAAACCCTGTCTCTACTAAAAAATACAAAAATTATCTGGGCATGGTGGCTCATGCCTGTAATCCCAGCTACCTGGAAGGCTGAGGCAGGAGGATTGCTTGAACCGGGACCGGGAGGCGGAGGTTGCAGTGAGCCGAGATTGTGCTACTGCACTCCAGCCTGGCCTACAGAGCGAGACTCCATCTCAAAAAAAAAAAAAAAGAAAAAAAACAGAGGGAAATTAATAGCACTAAATGTCCACAGTAGAAAGCTAGAAAGATCTCAAATAGACACGCTAAGATCACAATTAAAAGAGCCAGAGAGGCAGGAGCAAACTAATCCAAAAGCTAGTAGAAGATAGGAAATAACTCAGATCAGAGAAGAATTAAAGGAGAGATACGAAAAAAAAATCAACAAATCCAGGAGCCGATTTTTTGACAAAATTAACCAAACAGATTGACCACTAACTAGACTAATAAAGGAGAGAGAAGAATCTAATAGACACAATAAAAAATAACAAAGGGGATATTACCACTGGCTCCAAAGAAATACAAACTACCATCAGAGAATACTATAGACAGCTCTACACAAATAAACTGAAAAATCTAGAAGAAACTGATAATTTCCTGGGTGCATACACCCTACGAAACCCAATCAGGAAGAAGTCGAATCTCTGAATAGACCAGAAATAAGCTCTGAAACTGAGGCAGTAATAACCTATCAACCAAGGAAAGCCCAGTACCAGACGAACTCACACCAAATTCCACCAGAAATACAAAGAGGAGCTGGTACTATTCCTTTTAATGACTATTCCAAACAATTGAAAAGGAGGGACTCCTCCCTAACTCATTCTATGAAGCCAGCATCATCCTGATACCAGAACTTGGAAGAGACACAACAAAAAAAGGACACTTCAGGACAGTATCCCTGATGAGTATCGACGTGAAAGTCTCCAATAAAACACTGGCAAAGCGAAACCAGCAGCAAATCAACAAGCTCATCCATCATAATCCAGTTGGCTTCATCCCTGAGCTGCGAGGCTGGTTCAACATACGCAAATAACAAGCATAATCTATCACATAAACAGAACCAAAGACCAGAACCATACGATTATCTCAACAAATGCAGAAAAGGCCTTTGATAAAATTTAATACCCCTTCATGTTAAAAACTTTCAGTAAACTAAGTATTGATGGAACATATCTCAAAATAATAAGCGGGATTTATGACAAACCCACAGACACTACCATATTGAATGGGCAAAAGCTGGAAGCATTCCCTTTGAAAACTGGCACATTAACTGAAGACAGATTAAAAACTTAAATGTAAAACCCAAAACCAGAAAAACCCCTAGAAGAAAACCTAGGCAATACCCATTCAGGACACAGTCATGGGCAAAGATTTAATGACAAAAACACCAAAAGCAGTTGCAACAAAAGCCAGAACTGACACTAAAGAGCTTCTGCACAGCAAAAGAAACTATTATCAGTGAACAGGCCACCTACAGAATCAGAGAAAATGTTTGCAATCTACCCATCTGCCAAAGATCTAATATCCAGAATTTACAAGGAACTTAAACATATTTACAAGAAACAACCCCATCAAAAAGCGGCAAAGGATACGAACAGATACTTCTCAAAAGAAGACATTTAGGCCGGGCACAATGGCTCACGCCTGTAATCCCAGCACTTTGGGAGGCCGAGGCGGGTGGATCACGAGGTCAAGAGATCGAGACGATCCTGGTCAACAAGGTGAAACCCTGTCTCTACTAAAAATACAAAAATTAGCTGGGCATGGTGGTGCGCGCCTGTAATCCCAGCCACTCGGGAGGCTGAGGCAGGAGAATTGCCTGAACCCAGGAGGCGGAGGTTGCGGTGAGCCGAGATCGCACCATTGCACTCCAGCCTGGGTAACAAGAGCGAAACTCCATCTCAAAAAAAAAAAAAAAAAAAAAAAGTTATATGTACATGTATGTTTATTGCAGCACTACTTACAATAGCAAAGACATGGAACCAACCCAAATGCTCATCAAAGATGTACTGCATAAAGCAAATGTGACACATAACAAAAAATATATAAATAAATAATGAAAAAATGTGAAATACTATGCAGCCATCAAAAGGAATGAGATCCTGTCCTTTGCAGGGACATGGATGAAGCTGAAAGCCATCATCCTCAGCAAACTAACATAAAAACAGAAAGCCAAACACCACATGTTCTCATTCATAAGTGGGAGTTGAACATTGAGAAGACATGGACACAGGGAGGGAAACAACACACCAGGGTTTGGGGGCGGGGTTGGGGGTGAGCGGAGGGAACTTAGAGGATGGGTCAATAGGTGCAGCAAACCACGGCACACAGATACCTAGGCAACAGACCTGCACATTCTGCACATGTATCCCATTTTGTTTTGTCGTGTTTTAAAGAAGAAATAAAGGCTGGTGCAGTGGCTTATACTTGTAATCCCAGCACTTTGGGAGGCCAAGGCAGGCGGATCATGAGGTCAAGAGATGGAGACCAGCTTGGCCAACATGGTATTTGTATTTGTACAAATACAAAAATTAGCTGGGCTTGGTGGCGCATGCCTGTAGTCCCAGCTACTCAGGACACTAAGGTAGGATAATCGCTTGAACCTGGGAGGCAGAGGCTGCAGTGAGCTGAGATCACATCACTACACTTTAGGCTGGTGACAGAGTGACACTCCGTCTAAAAAAAAAACAAAAACAAAACATCACACCAAGTGAAAGAAGTCAGGCACAAAATACCAGATGTATGACTCTATGTAACACATCCTGAACAGACAAATCTATAGAAGCAAAAAGTAATTACTAGTCACCTAGGAGTGGGGAGGAAGAGGACTGGGGAAACGCCAATGAGTACAGGATTTATTTGGGGGATGATGAAAATGTTTTAAAATTGACTAGAATGGTCATCAACTCTGTGAATGTACTAAAAACCACTGAACTGTACATTTTATTTATTTTAATTTTTATTTTTTTAAGACGGGGTTTCACCATGTTGGTCGGGCTGGTCTTGAACTCCTGACCCCAGGTGATCCGCCCACCTTGACCTCCAAAGTGCTTGGATTACAGGCATAAGCCACCATGCCCAGCAAACTGTACATTTTAAATGGTGAAAGCTATCTGTTATCAATTATATCTTTTTTCTTTTGAGACAGGCTCTCGTTCTGTTACCCAGGCTAGACTGCAGTGATGTGATCACAGCTCATTGCCTCCTCAACCTCCCAGGCTCAAGCTATCCTCTCGTCTCAGCCTGCCAAGTAGTTTCAGCCTCCCACAGCCGTGTGCCACCACCCCTGGCTAATTTTTATATTTTTTATGGAGACAGGGTTTCACCATATTGTCCAGGCTAATCTCGAACTCACGGGCTCGAGCAATCTGCCCATTTTGGCCTGCCAAAGTGCTGAGATTACAGGCATGAGCCACTGCACCTGGCTATAAATTATATCTTAATAAAGCTATTTTTTAAAAATTCATGATTAAAAGATTTTTTTTTTTACAAGTCCTCTAAGAAGAGAAGAGAATTTCCTTAACTAGATAAAGGGTATTTACCAAAGACAACAGGGAATGTAACGCTTATTGGCAAAACATTCCAAGTTCTCTCTGTGTGATGGGAGGTCAGACAACAAGCTGGAGGGTCCTGGCCAGTCCAGTGAGATGAGAAAAAAACAAAAGGCGGCCGGGCGCGGTGGCTCAAGCCTGTAATCCCAGCACTTTGGGAGGCCGAGGCGGGTGGATCACGAGGTCATGAGATCGAGACCATTCTGGTCAAAATAGTGAAACCCCGTCTCTACTAAAGATAAAAAAAAAAATTAGCTGGGCATGGTGGCGCGTGCCTGTAATCCCAGCTACTCAGGAGGCTGAGGCCAGAGAATTGCCTGAACCCAGGAGGCGGAGGTTTCAGTGAGCCGAGATTGCACCATTGCACTCCAGCCCGGGTAACAAGAGCGAAACTCCGTCTCAAAAAAAAAAAAAAAAAAAAGGCAACTGGAAAATGAAAAATAATATGGAGTGCACAGAAAAATCAAGAAATTCTACAGAAAAAAAAATTACTGCAACTAGTAAAATGTTAACACCAATGGTAGTCACAAACTCACTATCCAAAAATCAGGCTGGCTGTGGTGGCTCACATCTGTAATCCCAGCACTTGAGGAGGCCGAGGTGGCTGGTTACCTGAGGTTAGGAGTTCAAGACCAGCCTGGCCAACAATGGTGAAACCCCATCTCTACTAAAAATGCAAAAATTAGCCGGGTGTAGTGGCGTGCACCTGTAATCCCAGATACTTGGGAGGCTGAGATAGAAGAATCACTTCAACTTGGGAGGCAGAAATTGCAGTGAGCTGAGATTGCGCCACTGCACTCCAGCCTGGGTGCCAAAATGAGACTGTCTCAAAAAAACCCAAAAAGCAAAAATCAACTGCATTTCTATAAACCAGCAACAAGCAAAACTAGGACTTTAACAGCTACCATCTACAACAGCATGAAAAAATATGAACTAGGTGGCAATATATGAGATGGAGGCCCTATCGAGATCATAAAGAACATTTAAATATACCCACACCCGGCCGGGCGCGGTGGCTCACGCCTGTAATCCCAGCACTTTGGGAGGCCGAGGCAGGTGGATCACGAGGTCAAGAGATCGAGACCATCCTGGTCAACAAGGTGAAACCCCGTCTCTACTAAAAATACAAAAAATTAGCTGGGCATGGTGGCGCACGCCTGTAGTCCCAGCTACTCGGGAGGCTGAGGCAGGAGAACTGCCTGAACCCAGGAGGCGGAGGTTGTGGTGAGCCAATATCGCGCCATTGCACTCCAGCCTGGGTAACAAGAGTGAAACTCCACCTCAAAAAAAAAAAGAAAAAAGGGTCTGTCATAAAAGGGTGAGTGTGCCGGGCACGGTAGCTCATGCCGGTAATCCGAGCACTGCAGCAGGCCTAGGCAGATGGATCACCTGAGGTCCGGAGTTCCAGACCAGCCTGATCAACATGGTGAAACACTGTTTCTACTAAAACTATACAAAAAATTAGCCAGGCGTGGTGGTGGACACCTGTAATCCCAGCTACTCGGGAGGCTTAGGCAGGAGAATTGCTTGTACCCGGGAGGCAGAGGTTGTAGTGAGCCGAGATCATACCACTGCACTCCAGCCTGGGTAACAAGAGCAAAACTCCATCTCAAAAAATAAAAAGGCCGGGCGGAGTGGCTCACACCTGTAATCCCAGCACTTTGGGAGGCTGAGGCGGATGGATCACCTAAGGTCAGGAGTTTGAGAACAGCCTGACCAACATGGTGAAACCCCATCTCTGCTAAAAATACAAATTTAGCCGGGTGTGGTGGTGTGCACCTATAATCCCAGCACTTTGGCAGGCCGAGGCAGGTGGAACATGAGGTCAAGAGATCGAGACCATCCTGGTCAACAAGGTGAAACTCCGTCTCTACTAAAAATACAAAAATTAGCTGGGTATGGTGGTGCACGCCTGTAGTACCAGGATGGTCTCCATCTCTTGACCTCGTGATCCACCTGCCTCGGCCTCCCAAAGTGCTGGGGTTATAGGCGTGAGCCACCGCGCCTGGCCAACAGACCCTTTTATAAGACAGCATTAAGCCGTTCATGAGGACAGAGCCCTCATGGCCCACCACCTCTCAGAGGCCTCACTTCCTAACATTGTCACGTGGCAGTGAGATCTCAGCATGCATGTGAGGAACGCACATTCCTGCTCTATATTCCTGGATTCGCTGGGTCTCCTCTGGGAGCCCTGGCTGCTCAGTGGCTCTGAAGGGAGAGCTCGCTGCAGCTGTGGAGTGGTGTGGGTAGAGGACCCAAGTGAGTGACAGCGACCTCTCCGGTCTGCAGAGCGAGCACACCCTGGCCAAGGGCAGTGTGCTCTGTCTGCGCTGGTTTTCAGGGGGACCTCAGACCCACTGGGCAGGAGGGAGGAACCGGGAGACACTGGAGAGTCTCTCAGGAGGCAGCGGCTGTCCTGTTGTCTGGAGGGAAACTGCTGCTGCTCGGTGCGGCTGTGGCAGGGCTGCAGGCTGAGCCACTTGGGGGCGTCGCCCGGCACTAGGGGCTGTCCCTGGCGCCCTCACCCTCAGAACTGTGCAGAGAGCCCTAGGCTGTTTTTTTTATTTCTGACACAAGTAAGGGTGCTGATTTTGGCTTAATTCTCTTGTCATTCATCAAATGCTGTTCTTCCCGATGGGAGACGCTAATGTGCACGAGTTCTAGAATGTCGAGCCGAGGTAGTTGTGAGAAAACGTAAGTGTACTTCAGCTTATCCTGGCAGCAGCCAACTCACATAGCAGCCTCAGTTCTCTAGAACATTGGTTTCAGGGAAATGTCACATTTAGATGTAAATTTTCCGTGACCTGCAGCTACTTCAGCCTCTGGTGAATGTTTGCAGTGATTTTCAGCAAAACTTCCTGAGCTGTGTTTGAACCTCATGGAAGCTAATCTGCTCATTTCAACTACCCCCATGGCTTTTTCTTCTTTTCTTTTCTTTTGAGATGGAGTCTTGCTGTGTTGCCCAGGCTGGAGGGAAGCGGTGTGATTTCAGCTCACTGCAACCTCTGCCTCCCGGATTCAAGTGATACTCCCGCCTCAGCCTTCTGAGTAGCTGGGATTACAGGTGCCCACTACCACGCCTGGCTAATTTTTGTATTTTTAGTAGAGATGGGGTTTCACCATGTTGACCAGGCTGCTCTCTGAACCCCTGACCTCAGGTAATCCACCTGCTTCAGCCTCCCAGAGTGCTGGGATCACAAGGGTTAGCCACCACACCTGACCTCTCCCCATGACTTTTCCCAAATTAATGTTTTATTGTTTCCTTACATAACTATAGATAATGCTTCTTATTTTATTTATTATTTATTTCGAGACAGAGTCTCACTTCGTCACCCAGGCTGGAGTGTAGTGGCGCAATCTCAGCTCACCGCAATCTCTTGCCTCCTGGGTTCAAGAGATTCTTACGCCTCAGCCTCCCAAGTAGCTGGGACTACAGGCATGCACCACCCTGCCTGGATAATTTTTGTATTTTTAGTAGATACAGGGTTTCACCATGTTGGCCAGGCTGGTCTTGAACTCCTGGCTTCAAGTGATCCACCCACCTTGGCCTGTCAAAGTACTGGGACTACAGGCGTGAGCCCCCAGGACCGGCCGATAATGCTTTTTAGAAACAGCTGTTTTGATAGGAGCGCTTATTGGTCTGTTATTCATTGATTGATCTTACATTATAAACGTTTCCTCTCATTTACTTCTTGAAATCATGTTTGTGATGTGATAATTTTACTGATTTGCTTACATGTAATTTAGATTGATTTTAGGATGGTGAGTGGGTATTTAAAATGTTTCTAAACCATGAAACTTCTGGAAGCTAAGTCTGCAAACATTTTTTTTCTCTTTAGATCTTCAGTGTCTATTGGATTTTTCCAAGAGAAAGTTCAAAAAGTTCCTTATACTGTAGATGTGGGTCAGATACGATGGTTCAGTAGAAGACCGCACGTCAGGGGCAGTGGAGGCTGGCTGCTGAAGGATGAACGGAGAGGAAGAGTTCTTTGATGCCGTCACAGGTGAGTTGAAAGGGGACCAACTGGGGCCGTAATGGAAGGGTGAACATCCCTGGACTCATATGCTGGACTTGGCGTTTGGGCGTGAAGATGGCTCAGCAAAGCCACGGGCGAGTGTTCACAATCCCAAACTCAGCCTGTTCAACACAGCCTGGCATGCATCTCAGATGGGGGAGAACCTTGACCTTGGCTGACAGGGTTTGAGTCTTCCGAAGAGTTTCCTGGGGTGCGGATGTTTCATTTGGCTCCTGAGATGGCCGTCTTATTATTCCTGCTTCGTGATGGGGACGTTACAGATCTGATGCCCTGTCTTGCTTGGCATTGCTTAAGGCATCCCATCAGACAGTAACCCCGCTGGCCCCACAGCAGCCCGCACAGCCGCAGCATGTTCCTTCTCTGTTCCTCCTTCACATGGTGATTTAAAGCACGGCAGACTGTAGTCTGAGTGAAATCGATTCTGTGGCCTCATTGAAAAGAATGTGTTTTGGAGTCCAGTCATTCTGAATAAAAGACAAAAATGAAGAGTATGTTGCCGGGCTCATGGGTAGGGAAGGGCAGGTGGGGCTGGCAGATTGACCTCCCGGAGCCGCCCCTTCTCCCTGGCACTGGGAAGAGCCCTGACCCCCTTCGAGCTCATGTTTGTCAGGTCCTCACACTCGGTTTCCACTCTCTGCACTCAGAGTCAACATCTGGAATTTCACTTGGTTTTTTGGGGAAAGGACCATTGCTGGTGGGCAGGGGCATCAGGAGATTCTCCTGGCGTTTCCTTGTCCTTAGGTGTTGGGATCAGAAAGGAGCGGCTTTGGAAATATGGCCGCAGGCCGGGAATTTGTGACAATCTTTAGAAGCCCTTCGGCAGTTGCTACGGCCCAAGGACCTGTGAAGGTCTCTGTGGCCACACCCTGAGGACACGTTGATGACTCCGTGCCCTGTGGTTCTGTGCCCTGTGGCCTCTGGTCTGTGGCCTTGCCGGAGCAGTTGTGTCAGGAGGGTCTCTGGCCATGCCCTGAGCACACATCGATGGCTCTGGTGGTGCCTCTGGTCTGTGGCCCTGCTGGAGTGAGCTGAGTGTTCCGAGGCTGTGCTTCTCCTGTACTTGTGCTGGCAGCCCAAGCTGATTGACTTCCTCTTATCCGGAATCCCAGGAGAAGGAAATGCTGCACTGCTGTGCGCCTTACACCTTCAAAGGCTCAGTTACTAAGTCATGTTCAGTGATTTCATAGCTGGATTCTCTGCAGCATGTGCTTCTCAGATGCGCTCCCAGAGGAGAGTCTGCGGAGTGGGCACCTCATCAGCGGTCGTTCGGTGTTCTCTGCTAAATCCCACGAAGTGGAGGGGTGGTTAGGCACTCATACCCTTGGACTGCCTCGCCCTCGAGTGGAACTCCATGTCTGTGACAGAGCACACAGCCTTGAGGTTCATCCTCTCCCAGGAGTCTCATAGGATGTCCTTTTTGCTTGGGGTCTTGGGGGACTGATACTTCTCCAAACACCTCTGAGCATTTTGAGTCAGTTTGCTGTGACTTCCCAGAGGCCTCAGCTATGTGTAATGTGGAGCTCGCCTGGACTCTGCCGTCCTAGGAGCCATAGGGGGTGTGGGACTGTGGGGCTCGGCTCCTACACGGAGGGCTTCTGTGTGTGCCCCTGAGGGTAAGGTGGAAGGGACAGAGATCTAGGTGACAATAATTTCTCCCCTTACTTCTTGGGCTTCAGAACAAATAATGGGAAGAGAAAACCGCTGAGTCTCTTACTGCAATGAAATACCCATGTAAGAGGCAGACTCTTGACTCCTTCACCGCCTGTGATTCATCTGAGTCTCGTCTGAAAAGTATGTGAACTAAGCAATTCTTAAATGAATGACTTCATTAGGCATTTAATTTGTCTGAGACTCAGTGCCTTTCAAAGGAAAGGTTTGGAGGACATGCGCAGTGTGTATGGGATTCAGGGCTGTGAACGCAGAGGGGTCTGTTAAAGCAGGCGTTTCCGAGGGAGCCGGTGATAGGTGACGCAGCTTCCTCCTCTGCTCATCTGTGTTTTCTGTTTTTCTATAATAACTGCTTGTTGTGTCTTAAGAGTGTTGTTAAGCCATCCATGTAGCGTCGACTGAATCAGAGACTGCAGCGGCTGCCAGGAGGTGCTGCTTTATTCTTCTGGGCAGGGGCAGCTCCTACCCCATGGGATTCCCTTGAGTGGGGAATGCTTTCAAGATAACTTCAGAGTGAGGAGTTACAGATGTTGCTTTTGGGACAGATAGCAAAACACAAGAGGTGGCGGGCTATTTCAGAAACCATGGGCCATTTAAGGATTCCTTTTTAACCTACCCTCTCAAAATCATGATGCCATCCACCCCAGCACTGCCTTTATGGATGAACTCTGCAGGTGTGGAGGGATAAGACACAGCACCCTGGTTTGTTCTCATGGAGCCTGTAGCAGACCCACCTGCATGTGAGATCCGACTGTTGTCGTCCACCTGACCCTCCCGGGCCTGTGCTCCCTGCGTGGAGCCCTCAGCCCCTGGAAGCGTTGGTGGCCACCAGCTCCCACAGGCCCAGAGCCCCTCACAGAATTGACGCATCATGGGGCCACAACCCCCACTCCAGCCAGATGTGGAGACTTGGACTGACAAGAGTTGAAGGGAGAGGCGTGTTCCTGTTCCCCAGTCGCCTGTTCTGTTATGCGGAAGGGCCCTGGAGCATCACCAGGGCAGCGGCCATTTCTTCTCTGGGACTTTTGGTCCAGGAGCACGTGCACGGCTGCATTTCACTCAGATTCTAAAGAGCTCCTTCTCTAGAGTCCCCCTTCATCCGGAGTCCACTACGAGTCCAGCCACACATGTGGCATTTCTGTGATTGCTCGCTGGCTGGTACAGTTGAGTGGTGCCTCTGCATGCTAGGATGGTCTCCCTTGAAACATCGTCAGGAGGCGTGTTTCAGACCAAGACGAAGAGCTTGGTCACAAGCCCTGAGCCACAACGGGCGCCTCGTAGCCTTGGGGTGGGTTGAATCCCGTAGAAGTGGCCCACCCAGAGCGAGAAAGTCGCAGTCTAAAGTGATGAAAGGGTTCCTTCCGGAAGATGGAACTCATGGCCTGGGACTGGACCTCAAGTCACAAGTGTGGGAGGAACCTGAGGTGCTGGAGCTCCGCTGGGAGTGATGTTTTTAGGAGGGAGCGCCCTGGCGTGCTCCTGTTCTCTCTGTACCTCTTCTCCTGGGGAAGCAGAGTGAATTCTTCCAAGTGTATCCATTGAGAGCAACGTCAAGCTTTCGTAGTCTGCTTGCACAGTCAGAATTCTGGAGGTTTTATATCTTCCAGATCTAACGAAAATAACCATTTTCTTGTCTCGCACAGGCTTTGATTCTGATAACTCTTCCGGGGAATTTTCAGAGTCAAATCAGAAGGTCACAGGAATGATTGACTTGGACACCAGCAAAAAGAACAGGATTGGAAAAACCGGGGAGAGGCCGTCTCAGGAGAATGGAATTCAGAGGCACAGGTATATTCTCTTGACGCCTGCTGTTTCTACCCCACAGTGCTCTGCAGTACCCCAAGCCCTCACGAGCATTGAGCTGGAGCCGCACCCCCATAGCTACTGTGTCCGGCCAGCAAGGGTTCTGAGAGACTTGGTGCCTCTCTGCTTGGCTCCTGGAATCAGCAGATGGCAGTTTTCTGGGCAGTGCTTTTCTCCATTTATGCCTCCTCTCCCCTCGCTGCCTTCAGGACTTGCTGTGGGAAGATTTAGGGGGACCCCGGCTTTGACAGGGCCTAGAAAATAGTACCTGGTGTTTTGATCGGCAGGCCCCTTGCTGATTTCCTACTGACCTGTCTGTTCTGCCGTTGACAACAAGCTCGCCCTCTTCTCACTGGAGTTCTATTGCAGTGTGTTGGTCTCTGACCCTGTAAGACAAGGAAGGTTTAAGTTGCTTGGTGTAGCACGACCACGCTCCCTTTCCTCCTGCACCTCATTCATTTTCATGTAGGTAGAGTCCGAGGACAGTGGCCATGATGAGAGGTCTTCGGTCTGTGGCCGGGCACGGTGGCTAACGCCTGTAATGCCAGCACTTTGGGAGGCCGAGTCAGGTGGCTCACTTGAGCCCAGGAGTTTAAGGCTATGGTGAGCTACGGTGGTGCCGCTGGACTCCAGTGTGGGCAGCAAAGCAAGACCCTGTCTCAAAAATAAAAGGGAAGAAGTCATCAGTCTTTGTTGGTAGAAGCAGGAAGGCAGGACAAGCTGTTGGTGGGGCAGGCGGTGGCCCTGGAGCTGGTGGCACTGTGGTGCGGGCTCCAGGCACAGCTGCCGATGTGGATGCCAGAGAACCCCTTGGCACAAGGCCCTGGCAAAGGTACCTCACTTCTGTGAGTGCCAGAAATACAGAACCTCGATCTAAGAAGAAAACATCAGACAAACCCAAATTAAGGAAAAGTCTTCTAAGTAACAGACCAGGAGCAGCTGCCTGTTGTTTGTTCATGTCTCAGCCCTGCTCCCCATTCTCCAGCCCTGACTCTGGTCATTTTAAATGCAGTTGGGTCCTTCAGTTCTTCCATCTCCTCTGTCCCATGCCTGTGTACCCCACTATCCTTGTTTCCAGAGTGGCCTCTGCATCTCTGCCTTTTATTCCTGCCGTGTACATAGACATTTATATATGTATGTATGTATTGTTTTTGAGATGGAGTCACACTCTGTCGCCCAGTCGCCCAGGCTAAAGTGCAGTGGCACAATCTCGGCTCACTGCAACCTCTGCCTCCCAGGTTCAGGTGATTTTGCCTCACCCTCCTGAGTTGCTGGACTTAGAGACATGTGCCATCACGCCTGGCTAATTGTTGTATTTTTAGTAGAGACAGGGTTTCACCATGTTGGCTCGACTGGTCTCAAACTCCTCAAGTGATCCACCTGCCTCGGCCTCCCAAAGTACTGGGATTAGAGGCAGGAGCCACCATGCCCAGCCAAGAGGCATTTTTCAAAAGACAGATCTGGACCCCCCTGCCCTGTCACCGTCTGCCTAAAACTCAGACAGGATGGCCACATGGCTGGCCTCACACTCCTAGTCCTACAGAACTGTGAGTAGCACTCTGTTTTACTCAGAGAAATGACATGCCTTGGACACTGCATTATGTGGTCACTGTCCTCTTAGGTTGAAGGCCAGCACGCTCGCCTTGTGCCCTGGGCCCGGCCCTGAATGCTCCCGTGGCTCTGGCTCCCCAAGCCCTCTTGCCTCCAGTCCTGGCCACAGGGGCCTCTCAGGTCCTCAGGTGCAGCCACTCCCCCTGCTCCCTCGCTCCGGGGCCTCTGTCCTCCTCCTTCATGTCTGCAGTTCTGTGTATCCCATCTCCCTGCAGGGTCGTATCCTCGGGGCGGTGTGTCCTGACCCTCTCCAGAGCCACGTCCCCTCCTGGTGGCACCCCCCTGAATCACAAGGTGTGCACTGGATGCGTGCACGAACAGCAGCGGAGTGGAGCTGAGTGCTGGCTCCCACCGCCCGGGCCTGACACTCAGCAGATGTTTGTTTTCTTTTCTGCCTTGCTTCACAGCTGCTGTATCCTCTCCCTCCTGCCCCCTGACACCAGTAGTGTGTCCTGACCCAGCTGCCCTGATGTGGCATTCCGGGGCGTGGACCAGAGCAGGCAAGAGCACCTGCTTTCCTCACTCTGGGAGGTCTGCTGGGAGCAAGGCAAAACGCCCCTCAAGGCAGCTTCCGTGAAATGGGAGTTCAGCAGGAGAGCCCTGGGGTGTCCCTGGAGGGCTATGAGCAGCAGGGAGTCCCGGGACCTCACTCTGCAGCACCTTTGCTGCACCCCACTCTGGGTGTCTTCTGCAGTTCTGGCACGCCTCTCCCCAAATCCAAGTTTATGTCTCCAGGCGCTCCCGAGACCAGTGCCCCGGGTCAGTGGCCCCCAGGTTGATCAGTGGTGAGCAGTGGTGGGGCGTGAGGGTCTCCAGGTGCAAGCGTGATGGTGCAGGTTCCCCATTGCAGCTGACTGGAAGATTGCCTGAAAAGAACACTTCTCAGGAAAGCAAAGCCGTGTTTAAAGGGCTGAAAAGCTTTTAATTTGGGTGACTCTTGGTGCCCTGGTGGGCTGACCTCTGCCTGAGGTCTGGCAGCTGCCCTGGGACCCAGCAGGAGACCCCAGAAGCCTGTGGGCTGTGCAGGCAGAGGGACCCTGTCCTGCACCGACCTGTCCCCCAGCTCTGGGAGGAAACCAAAGTACAGTCACTGAGGGCCAAGACTGCAGCGTCGTCTTTGTTGTCACGGCCACTCCCAGGAGGCCCCCAGAGCGCTGTGTGGAAGCCCGCTAGGCCCCCGTGGCCCGAGGCATGCTGGATTGCAGAAATGCCAGGGTTGAGGCATTAAAATTTAAGGGAAGTGGTCATTGAGCAAAGCCGCCTTGAGTGGTCCAAGTCCCGTGCTGAATTCACCCACACGTACCCCTTTGGTGCTCCTGCAGGACGTCACTGCCGGCCCCCATGTTCAGCAGAAGTGACTTCAGTGTGTGGACCATCCTGAAGAAGTGTGTCGGCCTGGTGAGTCCGGGGCCTGTGCTCACACGTGGGAATGTCCTGCAATGCTGGTGGTTTAGGAAAGTGCTCATGTTTACAAACAGCATGAGATTAAGACAGTCAGACAGAAAGAACAAACACATCCGGGGGCAAGGTGCTGTGTGAAACACTGGACGTGAGAACTGTCCTGGGGCACCCGTCTAGCCCGTGTCCTGTGTAGCGAGGTGGTTGGGGCTTCCCTGGTGCCCTCCCCGGCCACATGCTGAGCTGCAGGTGGGGGGCTTCAGCCTTTGTCAGTTGCTTAGGGTTTGGGACAGAAAATCCAACTGGGTAATGAGGGCCCGGAAGTTGTAGGCCTTCCCTTTCATGGTCTTTCCTGACTGAGAACCCAAGCTGTGCCTCACAAGGGAGGGGGTGTCCTGCGCCACCGGCACCGCCCTGCCGACCGTTCAGTGCTCATGACTGAACACTCAAGTTAAACCTGCGGATTCACGTCACCGTTGCTCAGCCCACGTCTCCTAGTGCTGGTGATTTTTTGCCCTTACCCATTTTAGTCCTTTTTCCCCAGAGGGAACTTCACTTTCTCTCAAGCTTTTATTTTGAAATAATTTTAGACTTACGGAAAATCACAGAATACCACAGAGCATTTCATGAAGCCCCAGCCAGCTCCCCCAATGCTGGCACCTCTTGCAATAACCGTAGCCCAGTGACCAAAGCAAGGGAGTGCGTCCCACCTCCGAGTGTCGCTTTTATTTCCTCAGTCCCCTTTCCTGTCCTTTCCTGTCCCAGGACCCTCGTGGCATTTGGGCTCCTCCACTTGGTGGCAACTGCTCCTGGTCTGTTACTTAGAAGACTTTTCCTTAATTTGGGTTTGTCTGATGTTTTCTTCTTAGATCCAGGTTCTGTATTTCTGGCACTCACAGAAGTGAGGTACCTTTGCCAGGGCCGTGTCCGAGGGGTTCTCTGGCATCCACATGTCAGTTAATGGGGCTGTTAACCTGCTCAAGTGTCTCCACTGCAGAGTTGCTGCATTTCTCTTTGTAATCAGTGTTTTGGGGAAGACACCTGGATTCTGCTTGCTAATTTTAGCATCTATTGGTGGGTTTTACTGAAATTCTAATGGTGATTTTCTATTTTTGTTCTTCCTTCTACCTTTATTAATTGGAATTCTTCTGTAAAAGAGAACTGTCCCTGCTTCCCTAGTTATATATTTATTCAGTTAATATTTGTATTAGTGTGGACTCATGAACACGCATTATTCTGTGAGTCGAATTCCAGGATAGTCCTTATTTGCACAGTTGCTCACAGTGTTCCGCCTTTGGTGTTGGGAGTTCTTCCAGGCTGGCTTTCCCCGTTCTGTGGGACCCCCTTTCCCCTTCTGCTGAACCCCCATCCTTTCTGAACACTTATTTCAGGCACTAAAGAATGCTCTAGTTCAGTTTATATTTTCCTTGCCTTAACCCTGGAATCAGTTACTTCTCCAGGGAGCCCATTCACTGGGTAATGGTGTTTAGGCCCCGGCCAGGTGCTGGGCAGTCATTGCCTGCAGGCCCTCTCAGCAGATGGCGCTGGAAAATACGAGTGTGTGTGCTAATGCTGATGCATACACCTCTGTATTTCTGTATGTATCTGTATGTTTCTTTTAAAATAAACCATTTGAGATTTTTTTTTCTTTCAGCAGTATTTTTTGTACATTTTTGACTACGTGGATAATTCAGGTCTTATCAAAAGTATTTCTCTTGGTATAGATGATGAATGTCTTTTTGTGAACTTGACAAAACCACCTAATTTTGACTCTTTTAAATTCTGAGATAGGCTGGGTGTGATAGTACCTCATGCCTGTAACCCAGTGCTTTGGAAAGCTGAGGGAGGAGGATTGCTTGAGGCCAGGTTTGAGACCAGCACCCGGGCAACATAGCAAAAAAAAATTTTTTTGATTAGCCAGTGGTGCATGTCTGTAGTCTCACTTACTCTGGAGGCCGAGACGGGAGGATGGCTTGAGGCCAGATGCTTGAGGCTGCAGTGAACTGTGATTTCACCACTGCACTCTGCCTGGATGACAGAGAGAAACCTTATCTCTTAAAAAAGAAAAAAAGAAAAAAGGCTGGTAGCTGGTGGCTCATGCCTGTAATCCCAGCACTTTGGGAGACCAAGGCAGGTGGATCACAAGGTCAACAGATTGAGACCATCCTGGCCAACATGGTGAAACCCTGTCTGTACTAAAAATATTAGCTGGGGGTGGTGGTACGCACCTATAGTTCCAGCTACTTGGGAGGCTGAGGCAGGAGGATCATTTGAACCCATGAGGTGGAGGTTGCAGTGAGCTGAGATGGTGCCACTGTACTCCAGCCTGGTGGCATAGTGAGATTCCACCTCAAAAAAAAAAAAAAAAACAGTTCTAGGACCAAAGGTATTTTTTCAACAACGTGAAATGATGTCAGTTGCATTCCCTAAGTAAGGATCATGGAGGGGTTGAGGTAAAAGTTGCATGTGAGCATGTAGCACTGGCAAGCATGGAAAGGTGCTGGGAGGGGCCTCACAGACTGGCTCCACCCCTCACCCTTCACTTCCAAACACTCACCTCTGGAGGTTTTGGTGGAATCGTCAGATACCTGCCCTGTGTTCAGATGCCCTGCAGTCTCGTGCTGCCTTCTGTGTCTTCAGTCCTGCATGTGGACCTTGTTACCCACCCTGTGTTCAGATGTCCCGTGGTCTCACGTGCCGCCTTCTGTGTCTTCAGTCGTGGGTGTGGACCTTGTTACCCACCCTGTGTTCAGATGTCCCGTGGTCTCACATGCCGCCTTCTGTGTCTTCAGTCGTGCGTGTGGACCTTGT